>JAPDDL010000049.1:0-80203 GCA_027422435.1 Schizopygopsis pylzovi | reverse complement strand
GGTGGATTACAGGAGACAGAGCAGAGAACACACACCCATCACCATCGACAAGACACCTGTGGAGCGGGTGAGCAGCTTTAAGTTCCTCGGCGTTCACATCACCGAGGATCTCACATGGTCTGCTCACACAGATGCAGTGCTGAAGAAGGCACATCAGGGTCTCTTCTTCCTGAGACGGCTGAGAAAGTTTGGAACGAGCCCCAGAATCCTCAGGTCCTTCTACACCTGCACTGTGGAGAGCATCCTGACCGGCTGTATCACCGCCTGGTTTGGAAACAGCACCGCTGGCAACCGTAGGGCTCTGCAAAGGGTCGTGCGAACTGCCCGCCACATTGTTGGAGGTGAGCTTCCCTCCCTCCAGGATATCTACACCAGGCGGTGTACAAGGAAAGCCCGGAGGATTATCAAAGACTCCAGCCACCCGTCCCACAGACTGCTCTCTCTGTTGCCCTCAGGGCGACGTTTCCGCAGCATCCGATCCCGCACTAGCCGACTGAGGGACAGCTTTTTCCCTCAGGCTATCAGGCTAATGAACAGTCACAAATAACTCACCTACATCACACAACATGCCATGCACTGCACTTTAACACAGTTCAACTGGACTACACGCACACACTGCACTAACACAACCTATCTGCTATCACTGGACACCATACAAAAGCACATCCACGACACTGCATATGTATAATCTGTTGCACCTTTGCACAACTATCGGCTGCTCAACCAATCTGCTGTTAATTTATGATCTGTTGCGCCTTCACATTATTACTATGTATAGACTACATAATGTATAGATAGTGTACATAATGTAGATGTGCCCATACGGTGTATAATGTGTAGTTGATAATTAGGTATGTCTTTATAGTACACTATGTGTACTGAGTATATGTATGTGTATTTTGCACATTGCCTTTTGTACAGTCTGTAAATATGTACTGTCCATATGTAAATTGTTGTGTTTTGCTTTGTGTTTTTTTTTTTGCACTGTCTGGAGCACGCTCATAAGAATTTCACTCACCAAGGCACTTGTGCTGTGGTGATGTGACAATAAAAGTGATTTGATTTGATTTGATTTATTTTATACCGTAGTAAGACAATTCAATTATTTAACTTTTAATGTTAGACCACGAGATTTTGACATGTCTTAGTTGTTTAACAAACGTGTCTTAATTTGTATTTGTTTTCTTACACTGCATTTTTCCTAATTTTTAAACAACGCTTTCTGGAAAAATAGGCATTGCTCATTTTACGTGTATTTTCGATGCCTTCATATGTATGTGTATGAAAAACTTTAATAAAAACGTCCCTTTCTTCCCATTTTACACAGTTTCACAATTTAATGTTTTAAAAACACATTTCAATAACCCACACACAAAAACAAGTTTTTTCCACAAAAACATTCCACACATCCTCCCCGGATCAGATATCCCACGTGGGGCTTAGACGGATAACCCACGTGGGGAGACTTAGACGGATAACCCACGTGGGGAGACTTAGACGCAAGGGTGGGGGCTGTACAAACAGGTGTTCAGTTTTGGGTGGTATTTTATGAGTGCAATAAATCATTTTTATGTGACACAAAGCAGCCTATTTCTCTCTCTCACGCCACAATCCAATCCGCTCCCTATGGTCGCAAAACTCTGGACTCTTAGTAGTACCTAGAATAGCAAAATCCACTAAAGGAGGTAGAACTTTTTCATATTTTGCTCCCAAACTCTGGAATAGCCTTCCTGATAATGTTTGGGGTTCAGACACACCCTCTCTGTTTAAATCTAGATTAAAGACACATCTCTTTAGCCAAGTATTCAAATACTGCATCTCATAATCTTGTACTGCAGTTATATCTAAACCTATATATAGCTAAACCTCATGTGCATGACAGAGACCTGGATCAAACCAGAGGACAATGCTACACCTGCAGCACTCTCCAATATTTTTTTCATTTCCCACACCCCCCGTTTGACTGGAAGAGGTGGAGGTACTGGTCTGCTCATCTCTAATAATTGGAAATTCACTCCTTAATCATTTCTGAGTATAAACAGCTCCTTTGAATCACATTCGGTTACTGTTACCTACCCTCTAAAAATCTATTTTGTAGTTGTTTATCATCCTGCAGGGCCACTAGTTAACTCTGTGGAAGAATTAGATGTGTTGCTCTCAACTTTTCCTGAGGATGGTACAACCTTAGTTTTACTTGGAGACTTTAACATCCACCTAGATAAACCTTGGGCTGCAGACTTCCACACTCTACTTGCCTCTTTTGATGTCAAGAGAGTGTTAACTACGGCTACTCACAAATCAGGCAACCAAATGGACCTTATTTACACACGACACTGCTCCAATGATCATGTGTTGGTTACTCCATTGCACACCTCGGACAACTTCCTCCTCACTCTTAACCTCAACATGATTCCTGACACACCACATGTCACTTTTCGACGTAACTTACACTCGCTCTCACCCTCCCTGCTATCTGCTATGGTTTCATCTTCACTTCCTCCCCTTAAACAGTTATCATATCTTGATGCTAACAGTGCTACTGACACTTTCTGTTCCACTCTTATGTCTTGTTTTGATACTTTCTGCCCCTTATCTTCCAGGCCAGCCCATACCACTCCTTCTGCCCCTTGGCTATCTAACAGAAAACCTAGGTTCCTAACTGATGAAAAATAATTTAATAAAGACAGAGCAGCTGTCAAGTGTGAGACAGTGTTCTAGGTTACTACATGTGGGGCTTTTAGGTCTGATAATTAACACCTCTGTTTTTCAGAATTTATCAGTAAAAAGTTACTCGTCATCCAGTTTTTTATATCGACTATGCAATCCGTTAGTTTCTCAATTTGGTGTTTTTCACCGGGCCATGAAGAAATATAGAGCTGAGTATCATCAGCATAACAGTGAAAGTGAACCACGTGTTTCCTAATAATATTTACCAAGGGTAACATGTAAAGCATGAAAAGTAACGGCCCTAGTACTGAGCCTTGAGGTACTCCATACTGCACTTGTGATCGATATGATACCTCTTCATTCACTGCTACGAATTGATGGCGGTCAGATAAGTATGATTTGAACCATGCTAAGGCACTTCCTATAATGCCAACAAAGTGTTCTAGTCTATTCAAAAGAATGTTGTGGTCGATAGTGTCGAACGCAGTGCTAAGATCCAGTAGAACTAACAAAGAGATACAACCACGATCAAATGATAGAAGCAGGTCATTTGTCACTCTAATGAAAACAGTCTCAGTAATATGATACGGTCTAAACCCTGACTGGAAATCCTAACAGAGACCATTTTCTCTCTAAGAAGGAATATAATTGTGAGGATACTACCTTTTCTAGTATCTTTGACAGAAAAGGGAGATTTGAGATCGGTCTGTAATTAACTAGATCTTTGGGGTCAAGTTGTGTTTTTTTAATGAGAGGCTTAATAACAGCCAATTTGAAGGTTTTGGGGACATATCCTAATGAAAATTATGAGTTAATAATAGCCAAAAGAGGATCTATGACTTCTGGAAGCAGCTCTTTTAGTGGTTTAGATGGAATAGGGTCTAACATACATGTGGTTGGTTTAGCTGATTTAAAAAGTTTATACAATTCTTATACAAAAAAGGTTGAGAACCACTGCTCTAGATAATGTTATACACAGCACCATAACTTCAAAAGGAGTTATACTTAAAGCCTGTCTTCTGATAATACTGAGTATTACTATAAATTGTAGCAACACCTCTCCCTTTGCCTTTTGGACGCGGCTAATTTTTGTAACAGTGATCTTGGGCAGCAGACTCGTTTAAAATAATGTATTCATCTGATTTTAGCCAGGTTTCGGTCAAACAGAGCACATCTAGTTTATGATCAAGTCAAGTCAAGTCAAGTCACCTTTATTTATATAGCGCCTTTAACAATACAAATTGTAACAAAGCACTGCACAATATCAAAATAGGCAAATTTGTCAATAATGTAAAATGACAGGATTTAACACTCAATTATCTGCTGAATGCATTTCATTATTGAATTTAGTAGTGGCATTGTCCAGCTTAGTTCAGTTTAAATAATATCTGTGCAATCAAGTCGATGATTGTGCTGGAAATGAAGTGTCCCCAACTGAGCAAGCCAGAGGCGACAGCGGCAAGGAACGAAAACTCCATCGGTGACAGAATGGAGAAAAAACCTTGGGAGAAACCAGGCTCAGTCGGGGGGCCAGTTCCCCTCTAACCAGACAAATCAGTAGTTTGTTCCAACTGCAGCAAAGTCAGAGTGTAAGTGGTCCACTGGTTCCGGGGGTCTTTCCCCGATGGATGTCTAGGTGACGAGGTCCTCACTGGAGATCTGTCTCTGGGCTCATCTCGGAGGGGTTGTCATCGTCTCTTCTCAGGTGTTCGGTCATCTCTATCGTTTAAGGGTAGGATCCAGACTGAGGCTTGTGTAATTCCTAACTACCACGGGATGTTAATCCCGTGGCAGTAACATAGAAACAGTAAAACAATTAGCGTAGCAGCGGCTCCATCTAGGAATAACCCTGGATGAATATTATCAGTATAACCCAAGCTAAAGCATAATAATGTGCATGTGTTCAGATGGACTGGCAGTACAAGATTGTGAGATGCATTATATGAATGCTTGGCTAAAGAGATGCGTCTTTAATCTAGATTTAAACAGAGAGAGTGTGTCTGAACCCCGAACGTTTTCAGGAAGGCTATTCCATAGTTTAGGAGCCAGATATGAAAAAGTTCTACCTCCTTTTGTGGACTTTGCTATCCTAGGTACTACCAAGAGTCCAGAGTTTTGCGACCTAAGGGAGCGGGTTGGATTGTAGCGTGATAGTAGATTAGTTAGGTACGCAGGAGCTAAATCATTTAGGGCCTTATAGGCAAGTAATAATATTTTGTAACTGATACGAAACTTAATAGGTAGCCAGTGCAGAGACTGTAAAATTGGAGTAATATGGTCATATTTTCTTGACCTGGTAAGGACTCTAGCCGCAGCATTTTGTACTATCTGTAGCTTGTTTATTGAGGATGCAGGACAACCACCTAGCAGTGCATTACAATAGTCCAGTCTAGAGGTCATGAATGCATGAACTAACTTTTCTGCATCAGAAACACTTAACATGTTCCGTAGCTTGGAAATGTTTCTAAGATGGAAGAATGCTGTTTTTGTAACATTGGAAATATGATTTTCAAAGATAGGTTGCTGTCTAATATAACACCCAGATTTTTAACTGTAGAGGAAGTAACAGTACATCCGTCTAGTTGCAGATTGTAATCCAAGAGATTCTGTGTACTGTTTTTAGGTCCAACAAGTAATATCTCTGTCTTATCTGAATTTAATAGGAGAAAATTACTGGTCATCCAATCTTTTATATTTTTAACACACTCTGTTAGCTTAGATAGTTTCGAAGTTTCATCTGGTTTTGTTGAGATATATAGTTGAGTGTCATCAGCATAACAATGGAAACTAAACCCGTATTTTCTAATAATATTACCAAGGGGCAGCATATATAATGAAAATAATAGAGGACCTAGGACAGATCCTTGTGGTACTCCATACTTTACTGGTGATAATTGAGATGACTCCCCGTTTAAATAAACAAAGTGGTAGCGATCGGACAGGTAGGATCTAAACCATCTTAGAGCCTGCCCTTGAATACCTGTATAGTTTTGTAATCGATCTATCAGTATGTCATGATCTATAGTGTCGAACGCAGCACTAAGATCAAGTAAAACTAGCAACGAGATGCAGCCTTTGTCTGACGCAAGAAGCAAATCATTTGTAATTTTAACAAGTGCAGTTTCTGTGCTATGGCGGGGCCTGAAACCTGACTGAAATTCTTCATAGATATCATTTTTTTGCAAAAAGGAACACAATTGAGCAGGACACTACTTTTTCTAATATTTTCGACATAAACGGAAGATTTGAAATGGGTCTGTAATTTGCCAGTTCACAAGGATCTAATTTTGGTTTCTTAATAAGAGGCTTAATAACTGCCAGCTTAAATGGTTTTGGGACGTGACCTAAAGATAGCGAGGAGTTAATAATATTGAGAAGCGGTTGTTCTGCAACAGGTAACAACTCTTTCAATAGTTTAGTTGGTACAGGATCTAATAAACATGTTGTTGGTTTAGATGCAGTGATAAGTTTTTTTAGCTCATCCTGTCCTATAGTTCTAAAGCACTGCAGTTTTTCTTTGGGTGCGATGAATGATGCTGAAGTACTAGACGCTGTCCTAAATGATTTAGCTCCTGCATGCCTAACTAATCTTCTATCACGCTACAATCCAACCCGCTCCCTAAGGAACAAAACTCTGGACTCTTGGTAGTACCTAGGATAGCAAAGTCCACTAAAGGAGGTAGAACTTTTTCATATTTGGCTCCCAAATTCTGGAATAGCCTTCCTGATAACGTTCGGGGGTTCAGACACACTCTCTCTGTTTAAATCTAGATTAAAGACACATCTCTTTAGCCAAGCATTCATAAAATGCATCTCACAATCTTGTACTGCCAGTATATCAAACACACATTATTATGCCTTAACTTGGGTTGAACAGATAATTTCATCCAGGGTTATTCCTGGATGGAACAACTGCTACGCTAATTGTCTTTATTTGTTTATCTGTTTCTGCCACAGGATTAACATCCCAGAATTACACAAGCTTCAGTCTGGATCCATCCCTTAAATTATCTGCGATGACCAAACACCTGAGAAGAGATGATGCCAACCCCTCGGAGGACCTCAGAGGAAGCCAACCATCAGCGATTATACTGACTTAACCAAATTTTGCCATAAGTTAATTATATTGGGCTTCTACAATATAAATCTATTTTAGAAACTTAATTTTTTGTGAAGTTGCTTTGCAACGATTGTATCGTAAAACATGCTATACAAATAATCTTGAATTAAATTGTATTGAATAAGGGGTGATTTGTAGTCAGCATGTTATTTTAAATTGAATAGCATGTTTTGTTACTCACTGAAATTCTCTAGCGTGCTCCCAGACTGAATCCCAGTCTTCGCTGGAGATATTTAGTGCAAAATCATTTTCAAACATCTTTTAAATATTATCTGTATCTCCTAGGATGGGCAAACTCATAACATAAATGATATATATTTGTATCTTGTATTTTCATCAATATTGTCTTAATTACAGACTTATCTGTATTAAAGTAGTATTTTGCCTATTTTCAAAATTTTATATTTAAAACATTATTTAAAATGTATAATTAAAGTTAATTTCTGAGGAAAAATGAATAAGGTCATGTGGCAAAATTATATTTGTTCTTGTTTGATACTGTGACTTGACTTGACCCTTATCAGGACTCGACTTGCTTGATTTGTTTGTACTGTGACTTGAGACTTGCTTAAGACATGAACATGTGTGACTTGCCCCCACCTCTGACTTTAGCACCTGCTCACAGTGAACAATAACTTCCAATGTATTATTGTGCTTGATTGGTCCGCCAAAATGCCTGACTTGAACCCCATATGCAATCTATGGGATATTTTCAAGAGAAAGATGAGAAACAGTGGATCCAAGCTGAAGACTCAATAGTGCCTCAGCAGAGCCACAGGCTGATCTCATGCCACACCTCACTCATGCTAAACGAGCCCCGACCAAGTATTGAGTACAGAAATCAACATAATTCTAACTGTTATCCTGCACAAGGACGCTGGCACACTAAATGCTCTCTGTTTGCACATGTCTGTCAGGATCCGTGATGAGAGACATGAGGTGAGGACTCAAGTGCAGATGAATTCGGTTCTTTTTAATAATAAGATAAAACAAAGAGCAACAAAAAACACCCCGAAGGGGAAAAGCAGGCAGGCAGGCAGGCAGAGCACTGTTTGCACAGTCAACATAACACACACGACGTAAGACAACGGATCAGCACAAGACTGCAGACACCAGGAGGCTAAATAGGGAGACAAACAAGGGAGACACATGGTGAGCCACTGAAACACTGATTAGTTAACAAGATGGGAGGGGACAGAATAGATGGGAGAAAGCACATGGCACAACACAAACACAACAAGCCATGTGCTCAACACAGAGACATCTGGGGTCCGTTCTTCATACGTCGCTAACTCAGTTAGCTGGATTTGATTGTTGACAATTTGGCATGATCTTGGATTGTTTGGTTCTTCAAAGCTCATCCCGGAGTTGCTGTCATAGCAACGGGTTGGTGAGCTTTAACCTGCTCGGGAGCAGGCTTATTTCATGTAAACAGGATTAGATCGCGGCTTTATAAGCGGCGGTGATACGGGAAGTCTGTTGCACTTGCAGCCATGTCTTGCCCGTTTTTACGAGAGCAATCTGTTGCGGAATGTGCGAGGATAATTCGCAGAGCATTTAGAATTAATCGCGTTTTGCGACAAAGACAGGATCCATTAGCACAGCGCGATAGTGTACTTTTGGAAAGATATCGTTTTTCACGTGAGGGTGTCATGTACATAATGAATTTGTTAGAACCTCATATTAAAAGTTCGACTCGTCGGAGTCGGGCTTTAACCACAGCACAAACTGTGTGCATCACGTTGAGATTCTTTGCGAGTGGTACTTTCCTGTACACTATTGGGGATGCGGAGAACTTGGCCAAAAGTGCTGTCTGTCGTGCCATTCGTAAAGTTTACCTGGCGCTCAAGCAGTTTTTAGGTGTTTTTGTAGTCTTTCCAAGCCACTTAAGACCCCAAGTTGTAAAACAGAGCTATTTCGTAATTGCAGGTACATTCTACTTGTTAATGAAGATCGTGTGAATATGACCACACTAGTAAATATGAATCGATTGTCCCCCAGGCTTCCCTAATGTGATTGGTGCCATAGACTGCACACACATTCATATCAAGGCCCCACCAGGTTCTCAGTATAAATGTGCAGGTGAGTTACTATCACAATTCTTAATATTGGTAATATATACAATGTATTCCATATATGTATTCCATAAGTATGCAGTTGATTGACTACAATGTCTTAGATGGTGTGTGACTCTATGTGTCATATCACAAATGTGGAAGCCAAATGGCCAGGATCTGTGCATGACTCAAGAATTTTCAGAGAGTCACATTTATGCACATTATTTGAACGTGGTAAGGATAATATTAATGTCATGCTCACTGTATTACACACACTTATTGTGGGCCTAACAGAACTGCATTTTATCATTGTACAGGTGATTACGATGCCTGTAGGCAGTATTTTATGACTCCATTCCCTGACCCCAACCCTGGACCACAAACCCGTTACAATGCAGCTCTAGCCAGGACAAGGGCACGCATTGAAATGACCTTTGGGCAACGAAAGGGAAGATTTCAGTGTCTGAAAAGTCTGAGGGTTGCACCTGACAGGGCATGCGACATTACGGTCGCATGTGTTGTATTACACAATATTGCCACCATTAGAAAGGAGAGGACCCCTATGGTGGAAGTGCAGCCTGATGATGACCTTCAGCCAGTGCACTTGGATCAACCTAGTGGCAGAGCTGCACGGGACAGGATTGTGGAACACCATTTTTGAGAAGAATTTAATAAAAATTAAAACAAATAAATAAAAAAAGACAAGGCAAATATGGATTCCATGACTTTTATTACTTGTTATTTGAGAAAAAAATACACAAAAAAAAATACAAATTAGGGTCTTCTTTTGCCTGCAAAGAGATATTGTTATGCAAGGTCAACAGTAGTGCTCTGTGTGAAATGTTTTTTTAGTACGTACTCTGAAGTTCCTTTTCCAGCAACTCTATTTCTAGAGCAATTGTCTTCTTCATTAGCTGTTGGAGCTCTATTTCTCCCCTCACTTTTAGTTTTTTTAAATGTAAATATTCAACCTTATGCTGTAGGCTACGTTTATAGAGGGAACGGATGTCACCCTGTGCCATTTGCAGAGAAAATAAATTAGACTTAACACATACAAAAAAAAAATGAATGTAAAAAAAAAACATGCAACACTGTCCACCTCTGTATCAGTTCTCAGCCCCCTCTGCAGGCCTCTGTGCAGACTCCTTCAACTCATATTGCGGTCAAAAATATAAAGGACATTAGTTTATACAAATTTATAGGGTATATTATATAGTGCATTTTTATGTGTAGTTATGCACTTACTGGTACTTCCTCCAAAGGACACTCATCCGAGAGGGTCTCTTCACTGTCCTGGGCAATGAAAATAAATGGTATGACAAAGTGATACGGTGTCTCCACTATTGATATTGATTTCACTATAAAAAAAAAAAAAGTACAAGTCCACTTACTGCACATGCTTCAGCCACCACTTGCATGGGAACAGGTAAAAGTGTGGGTGTATTATGTAAAACTGCACAGAAATAGAGAGAGAGAAAAAATAAATAAATAAATTATAATGAGGTACACAGGAAAAGAAACATAGCAACTTGTTTTTTATGTATTTTTTATTTACTCAAAGTAGGTTTAACTGCCTTCCTTTCATGTCAATGCAATTCAGCACTACTCAAGATTTACCAGTTGAAGAGTGTAGCTGACATTTGGATTACACCAAATGCAAGGTAGCTACCAATTATTTTACAGTAGCCTAAACAAAGTGAATTAAAAACCTCTTTACCAGTAATGAAGGTGCTGCTGCTACTGCTGCTTCCTGGCTGTGGGTCTAAGGAAGAGCTGCTCCCAGGGATGCCCTGAACATTGGGTCGGTTCACCTTTAACTCAAGGGCCAGCTCTTCTGCCGGGGTGTGACGTGGGGGTGCAGGACCACCGCCTGTTTTTTTTTTGCTCTGCCTTTTTCCTAGTTGCTGATATAAACAAGCACATCATTTTACAGTCGTTTAAAACAAAAACAAAAAAACTAAGAACAACATATGTAGTTAATTATTACCATTTTGTAGAATATTCTTGTATTTCACCTTTACTTGTTCCCAATTTCTAGTGGGTCCTGTGGTGGCTCTAATATGAAAGATTAAAGTATAAAATGTACATATACTGTAATAACTGATTGAAAAAATCTAACACAATCACTACTTACGCATTTAATTTGTCTGCAACTTTTTGCCAGCCCTCTCTCCTGGCTTTTGCAGCCTTTGAGGTGTTCCCTGTCGTTTTTATTAAATTGTGGAACTCCCCATAGCCCTCCATCAAGAGTTCTTGTTCTGCCGCTGAGAAAAAGTGGGCACGCTCTTTGGCCATTGTGGGCAACCAATAACAGCGTTGCTGATCAGTGTTTCTACTATCGATACATATCCCCTTTTAAACCAGCGCATGAATGCGCAATGATCTCAGATTACTCCATCCAGCATACTAATCATCAACAACAGGTGCGTTCGAAGAACCCAATTAGCCAGATAATGAGTAGCTGGATCTTATCATCTCGGATGTGTCTTTTGATCTCGGATGTAATAAGCGAAGTACGAAGAACGGACCCCTGGTGGCCAGCCCGGGCACACCAGCAAGACCGTGACAATGTCATTGTTTACAAATATATTAAATGAAACGGGACAAAATTAATCTTGACAAACTATACAGGTGCTCAATAAATTAGAATGTCATGGAAAAGTTTATTTATTTCAGTAATTCAACTCAAATTGTGAAACTCGTGTATAAAATAAATTCAATGCACACAGACTGAAGTAGTTTAAGTCTTTGGTTATTTGAATTGTGATGATTTTGGCTCACATTTAACAAAAACCCACCAATTAACTATCTCAACAAATTAGAATACTTCATAAGACCAATAAAAAAATTGCTTTAATTACTGCCTCAATTCGGCGTGGCATGGAGGTGATCAGTTTGTGACACTGCTGAGGTGGTATGGAAGCCCAGGTTTATTTGACTGTGGCCTTCAGCTCATCTGCATTTTATGGTCTCTTGTTTCTCATTTTCCTCTTGACAATACTCCATAGATTCTTTATGTTCAGGTCTGGTGGGTTTGCTGGCCAGTCAAGCACACCAACACCATGGTCATTTAACCAACTTTTGGTGCTTTTGGCAGTGTGGGCAGATGCCAAATCCTGCTGGAAAATGAAATCAGCATCTTTAAAAAGCTGGTCAGCAGAAGGAAGCATGAAGTGCTCCAAAATTTCTTAGTAAACGGTTGCAGTGACGTTGGTTTTCAAAAAACACAATGGACCAACACCAGCAGATGACATTGCACCCCGAATCATCATAGACTGTGGAAACTTAAGACTGGACTTTAAGCAAACTTGGGCTATGAACTTCTCCACCCTTCCTCCAAACTCTAGGACCTTGGTTTCCAAATGAAATACAAAACTTGCTCTCATCTGAAAAGAGGACTTTGGACCACTGGGTAACAGTCCAGTTCTTCTCCTTAGCCCAGGTAAGACGCCTCTGACGACAACTGTAGTCAAATTCCTCGACACGTCTGTGTGTGGTGCTCTTGATGCCTTGACCCCAGCCTCAGTCCATTCCTTGTGAAGTTCACCCAAATTCTTGAATCGATTTTGTTTGACAATCCTCATAAGGCTGCGGTTCTCTCGGTTGGTTGTGCATCTTTTTCATCCACACTTTTTCCTTCCACTCAACTTTCTGTTAACATGCTTGGATACAGCACTCTGTGAAAAGCCAGCTTCTTTGGCAATGAATGTTTGTGGCTTACCCTCCTTGTGAAGGGTGTCAATGATTGTCTTCTGGACAACTGTCAGAGCAGCAGTCTTCCCCATGATTGTGTAGCCTAGTAAACCAAACTGAGAGACCATTTTGAAGGCTCAGGAAACCTTTGCAGGTGTTTTGAGTTGATTAGCTGATTGGCATGTCACCATATTCAAATTTTTTGAGATTTTGAATTGGTGGGGTTTTGTTAAATGAGAGCCAAAATCACCACAATAAAAAAAAACAAAGACTTAAACTAAATCAGTCTGTGTGCATTGGATTTATTTAATACACGAGTATCACAATTTGAGTTGAATTACTGAAATAAATGAACTTTTCCACGACATTCTAATTTATTGAGCACCTGTATTAGGGCTGTAGCTATCGAATATTTTAGTAAACGAGTTTTCTACTGAAAAATCCAACGATTAATCGAGTAATCGGATAAGAACATTTTTTTATTTTTAAATAGCAATCCTAAATATACAAGAGAAAATAAGACAAGTCTCCTAAAATGAACAAGTAATTTGTTTCCTTTTTAGAAAAAAATATAATTTTTATTGCTGAAATGGCATATATTAATAACTGAAAACTAAACCCATTTAGTGCATTTAATTGCCAATTACATTAAAATGCAAATACAAATAAGGTAATGTACACATAAGGTAAATATAATACAACCTAAAACTAAGACATATATCAAAATAATAGTATTAAAGAAATAATAATAAAACCTAAACTTTGTGCAACTTAACATCCACCTTTGATCCTAACTAAAGCTCAAGCATGGCACAAGCCTTTACTGTCTTCTTAGAAGAAATTTGTTTTTTGTGAGAGGCAAAAATTAGTAGACCGGAAGCTAATGTGGAACAAATACAAGAGTCCAGACACATAACATTAACACATTTCTCAGCAACATAAATTTAAAGTTATTTGGAGAATAAACCCTCTTAAGTGTGTGTGTGTGTGTGTGTGTGTGCGTGCGTGCGTGCGCGTGCGTGCGCGTGCGTGTAATAGTTTAAAGAAGCATGTGGTTGCAACCAGTGCTCTGTATGTAGATACAGTAAATGATAGGGATGCACCGAAATGAAAATTCAGGGCCGAAACCAAGAATTCTGGATGTGCTTAGTCGAAAACCAAAACCGAAAATGCATTGTAATAATTATTTATTTTATTAAATACTATAAAGTAATTTTGTAAGACATTTTAATTTAACTACATTTTAATGACACGGAATAAAAAATAAAAAAAACTAATAAAATAACCACACTTTTATTAAAAGAAAATTGGACAGAAAATATATTAATATTAAATATCAATGTATTATTTTTATTCAGTTCTATGCAACAGAATCAGACATAAATGTTGTTGTTGTTTTTGACTAATTATACAAATAACGTGTAGTCCTGCAAACAGGGTTTTTTCTTTCTCAAAATGCAGCGGAGGGGGTACCGTCCTGATCATGTGCACACAATGTTCCCTTCAACACTTTTTACATGCAATGTATTTTAAGTGTTATAATAATTATATGATTGAAGAAAATGACAATTATAAAGTTATGTTTTATTTTCTCTCGCCTAATGTTTTATTGTTATCCATCCATCCATCCATCCATCTTCTTCCGCTTATCCGGGGCCGGGTCGCGGGGGCAGCAGTCTAAGCAGAGATGCCCAGACTTCCCTCTCCCTAGACACTTCCTCCTGCTCCTCCGGGGGATACCGAGCATTCCCAGGCCAACCGGGAGACACAATCCCTCCAGCGTGTCCTGTGTCTTCTCCGGGGTCTCCTCCCGGTGGGACGCACCTGGAGCACCTCCCCAGGAAGTGTCCAGGTGGCATCCGGAACAGATGCCCGAGCCACCTCAGCTGGCTCCTCTCGATGTCGAGGAGCAGCGGCTCTACTCTGAGCTCCTCAAGAGTGACCAAGCTCCTCACCCTATCTCTAAGGGACCAAAAGGGATGTCCTTTCGGTCATGACCCACAGCTCATAACCATAGGTGAGAGTAGGAACATATGGCGCTTTTCCACTGCATGGTACGGCACGGTACGGTTCGGTACGGTTCACTTTTGGGGGGTTTTCCACTGGGTACTGTACCTGGTACCTGGTACTTTTTTAGTACCACCTCAGCCGAGGTTCCAAGCGAGCCGTACCGTTACCAAAACGTGACGTGTAAACTCTACTGATCACTGATTGGCCGGAGAGAATCGTCATTACTGCGTCACTGAACTTGCGACACGAGACCCTCCTCTACAGCCCTACCTGCTAGATTTAAATCAGCACAGCCAGCGAAGGATCGGACGCAACTTCTGTTTAAACAAACGCACATTTTTGCATCAACCGCAAAATAGCAGTGTCGTTGTCTGTTGAGGAAGTTCAGACGTTCCTCTCGTTGATAGCCGAGGAGCGGATCCAGTGAGAGCTTGATGGCGCGACGCCGAAGGAAAAAGCCTTATGTATATAACGTTACTTTTGAACTTGCTATATTTTCAGAGTATGTTTTCTGTTTATATTTTTACCTTTCTATCTGTGTTTTGCTTCAATTAAAAACAATCTGATCGGATAAGTGTACCTCCAGACTATATTAAATATGTATTATTGTATGAGCACGTAATGAACCTCTTGAAACAGACAAATGATTAATGCCACGATTATAAAAACCATCACATAAATAAAAAAAACAAGGGATACATTGTACATTTTGAAATATTCAAAAGTTTATTGATAATTCACTTTACAGAACACGCTACATGAGTAGTTAACTAACTTAATCAAGTAACGCAGCACACCTGCACGAACATCCCTGCTCTCCTCATCTACAGCCCGTGGCACTGCCACAGTCTCTGCTGCTGGGGGTAAATCACAAGCATTCTCATAGACCTCTCCATTGCTGTTAAAAACATCCACATGCCGAGAATGAAGAACACTATTCCGTCTCCTTTCTTTGTTGTGAGTTTGTTTGTGGTGCGTTTACGATGATGTCACGGCAGTAGAGGCGGCGCAATTATAACGACGTGTGAATAATCCCGCCCACTCTATAGCGGTACTAAACTGCAGTGGAAACGCAAACCGACCCGAACTGAGCCGTACCATACCGTACCGAGCCGTGCCGAACCGTACCGTACTATGACGTGGAAAAGCGCCAATAGATTGACCGGTAAATCGAGAGCTTCGCCTTGCAGCTCATCTCCTTCTTCACCACGACAGACCGGTACATCGACCGCATTACTGCAGAAGCTGCACCGATCCATCTGTCAATCACCCGTTCCATACTTCCCTTACTCGTGAACAAGACCCCAAGATACTTAAACTCCTCCACTTGCGGCAGGAACTCTCCACCAACCTGAAGTGGGCAAGCCACCTTTTTCTGACTTTTTTATTGTTATTTGTTTTTTAAAATAGCCAAATGAAATGTTTTCTTTTTCCTCAGAAATTGTGTGTTGTGTATCTGGTTATCAAATGAAGGCATAAAACATCAATTTAACTTATCTTAAAATTTTTGGCAAACAAAGGGAATTTATTATTAAAATGAAAACATTTTGGAAATGTTGTGTAATCATTCCTTAGAAAAAATAAAGTTTTCATAATTTTAGTAGTAGTAGTACATTCTGCTGAACAAATATTTCTGCTGCACTGTCTTCAAAAAACCTGACTTTTATTTTGACGGGTTTCCGTGAATATCTTTACATTTCTGTGTGTGTATGATATGAGGATAGTTTTACTCAAATGAAACGGTAAAACGCTCATGAAGTTAATCTCAGAGCAGTTCTGGAGATGTTGTTCATGTGTTTAAGTCCTCATTAAGACGTCACGCGCTTCAGTGCGTGTGTGTGAAGGAAAACGCGCATCTCTGTCATCCATTCATACATAAATATGATCGCGTACTATAAATTAATGCTCATCCGATCACGTAAATCAGTGGGAAATTTATAGAAATGATGATTCTGTTTAAAGAAACATCAAGTAAACTTATTATCAGCGAATGTTAGCAGAGCATAGCGTGGAGCAGATAAGTGAAGGAGATTTTTACCAGCATTGCCCAGATCAGCTGTACTGCATGTCACAGCACAGCAGCTCTACTGCAAACAGCAACAAGTACACTAATGTTACATAGACCTTTCTTGTCGACGTGTTATTTGAGCGGACTCTGCTTTTCAGTGCATCCCTAGTATATGGTCAAAACAATTCTTCGAGGCACATAATTTGCCTTGATTTTTTTGTAATAGAAGTTACTCGAGTAATCGTTTCAGCCCTAACCTGTATATTCCATTCAAAGTGCATTGAACTGTGCGAGACGTGAATTTAAATTGTATACATTTACAGAGGTAGGCTATTTGATGTCATAAACTCGTACGTGTGTGAAGACATTGCGCTACGCAAATCAATGAATGAATGTTTCGAAGTGAAGTAAACTTCAACGGATTTCCCCTGCTCAGGGTGTAGGAAGCAATGAACAGTGTAGGGAGCATGTCAATCGGAACACAGTTCATACACGGAGCACACTTCTAACGAGCTGATTATCTGAATCAGGTGTGTTAACAAAGAGAGACATGCAAAATATGCAGAGCGGGGGGCACAAAGACTAGAATTGAGAACCGCTGGTCTAGCATATATCACTCTTCTAGCAATAGCTACACTACGGAGCCGTTCCACATTTCCAGTCCTAGTTTCTAGTTTCAGTTCTAGTCTATGTCTACTCATTTCATGTTGCCTTGTTGTTTGTTTCCTGATCTTCTGCCTGTGTATCTTGGATTAACCAAGATTCTTTGCCTGCTGTTTTGGACTCTGTTTGCACCTCTCCTGGGGCCTGTACCATGATGGTAGATGAACAAATTCAGAGTTATAGGATAAGTTTTGAGTTGACAAAGCCAAACCACTTCAATCTGGCTTTATCGGTACCATGAAGCTGATCATCAACTTTCTGTCAACTCAGGCTTGATCCTGAGTTATATGAGGAATTTAAATGCATTTCCACTGAAGTACTTGTCCATGAAAGAGGAAAAATAAAGGAAATTATCTTGCTCTATCAGTGCAGTCACAAGTGAAACTTGTGAAGTTGCATTATATAGTTGATAATAGTCAAGTCACCTTTATTTATATAGCGCTTTTAACAATACAGATTGTGTCAAAGCACTTAACCATATCAAATTGGAGGATAGAATGTCAGTAATGTATAATAATAAGATTAAACACTAAATTTTCAGTTAAAGGCATTTCATTATTGAATTCAGAGATGTCATTGTCTAGCTTATTTTAGTTGAAATAGTATCTGTGAAATCAAATTGACGATAATTGCTAGAAATTAAGTCTCCCCAACTAAGCAAGCCAAAGGCGACAGTGACAAGGAACCAAAACTCCCTCTGTGACAGAATGGAGAAAAACACCTTGGGAGAAACCAGGCTCAGTCGGGGGGCCAGTTCCCCTCTGGTCAGGAGATTATTGTTTACTTATTGTTTTAATTATTTTTTTAAGTGTATAAATGTATTATATTTCTATTTTTATATTGTTGCAATTTCTAACACTAATATTATTATGTAGTTAGGTATTTTATTATATTTTGAGTTATTTTGTTTTATTTTAAGTTTTATTGTGTTTTAGTCGAGGTCTTCACTGGGGATATGTCCCTGGTGCTCATCCAGGTGCCCCGGCCTCCACCGACGATCAGGGCTGCAGACATCATCTCCCGGCGCTGATCCACTATCTGATCCGGACATGGACAGATATGGACATAGAAACAGAATAAGAAAGAAACAGACAAATATTAGCGTAGATGCCATTCTTCTCACGATGTATCAAGTACATTGTGTTTTATGGGAAGTGTTCCCGGTTCCGGTTGACCTAATTAATGCAGCCTAACAATCCTTTAACGGATTTGAATATTAGAAGTGTATTAGTGTGTCAAGTGTATGCCAGGTTAAAGAGATGGGTCTTTAATCTAGATTAAATCTGACAGAGTGTGTCTGCCTCCCGAACAGTGTTGGGTAGATTGTTCCAGAGTTTGGGAGCTAAATAGAAAAATGATCTTGATATTCTAGGTATTATCAAATGGCCAGAGTTTTGAGATCGTAGCGGACGTGGAGGACTATAATGCGATAAGAGTTCACTCAAGTACTGAGGAGCTAAGCCATTCAGGGCTTTATAAGTAATTAGCAAGATTTTTAAAACTATACGATGTTTAATAGGGAGCCAGTCCTTCAATACTTCCTGGTTCTAGTAAGAACTCTAGCTGCTGCATTTTGGACCATCTGTAGTTTGTTTATTAAGCGTGCAGAACAACCACCTAATAAAGCATTACAATAGTCTAACCTTGAGGTCATAAACGCATTAATTAACATTTCTGCATTAGAGGTCGCAATTTAGATATGTTTTTAAGATGGAAAAAATAAGTTTTACAAATGCTAGAGATATGGCTTTCAAATAAAAGATTGCTATCAAACAGAAAACCTAGGTTCCTAACTGATGAAAAATAATTGACAGAGCAGCTGTCAAGTGTGAGACAGTGTTCTAGGTTACTACATGTGGGGCTTTTAGGTCTGATAATTAACACCTCTGTTTTTCAGAATTTATCAGTAAAAAGTTACTCGCCATCCAGTTTTTATATCGACTATGAAATCCGTTAGTTTCTCAATTTGGTGTTTTTCACCAGGCCATTAAGAAATATAGAGCTGAGTATCATCAGCATAACAGTGAAAGTGAACCATGTGTTTCCTAATAATATTTACCAAGGGTAACATGTAAAGCGTGAAAAGTAACGGCCCTAGTACTGAGCCTTGAGGTACTCCATACTGCACTTGTGATCGATATGATACCTCTTCATTCACTGCTACGAATTGATGGCGGTCAGATAAGTATGATTTGAACCATGCTAAGGCACTTCCAATAATGCCAACAAAGTGTTCTAGTCTATTCAAAAGAATGTTGTGGTCGATAGTGTCGAACGCAGCGCTAAGATCCAGATGATAGAAGCAGGTCATTTGTCACTCTAATGAAAACAGTCTCAGTAATATGATACGGTCTAAACCCTGACTGGAAATCCTAACAGAGACCATTTTTCTCTAAGAAGGAATATAATTGTGAGGATACTACCTTTTCTAGTATCTTTGACAGAAAAGGGAGATTTGAGATCGGTCTGTAATTAACTAGATCTTTGGGGTCAAGTTGTGTTTTTTTAATGAGAGGCTTAATAACAGCCAATTTGAAGGTTTTGGGGACATATCCTAATGAAAATTATGAGTTAATAATAGCCAAAAGAGGATCTATGACTTCTGGAAGCAGCTCTTTTAGTGGTTTAGATGGAATAGGGTCTAACATACATGTGGTTGGTTTAGCTGATTTAAAAAGTTTATACAATTCTTATACAAAAAAGGTTGAGAACCACTGCTCTAGATAATGTTATACACAGCACCATAACTTCAAAAGGAGTTATACTTAAAGCCTGTCTTCTGATAATACTGAGTATTACTATAAATTGTAGCAACACCTCTCCCTTTGCCTTTTGGACGCGGCTAATTTTTGTAACAGTGATCTTGGGCAGCAGACTCGTTTAAAATAATGTATTCATCTGATTTTAGCCAGGTTTCGGTCAAACAGAGCACATCTAGTTTATGATCAAGTCAAGTCAAGTCAAGTCACCTTTATTTATATAGCGCCTTTAACAATACAAATTGTAACAAAGCACTGCACAATATCAAAATAGGCAAATTTGTCAATAATGTAAAATGACAGGATTTAACACTCAATTATCTGCTGAATGCATTTCATTATTGAATTTAGTAGTGGCATTGTCCAGCTTAGTTCAGTTTAAATAATATCTGTGCAATCAAGTCGATGATTGTGCTGGAAATGAAGTGTCCCCAACTGAGCAAGCCAGAGGCGACAGCGGCAAGGAACGAAAACTCCATCGGTGACAGAATGGAGAAAAAACCTTGGAGAAACCAGGCTCAGTCGGGGGGCCAGTTCCCCTCTAACCAGACAAATCAGTAGTTTGTTCCAACTGCAGCAAAGTCAGAGTGTAAGTGGTCCACTGGTTCCGGGGGTCTTTCCCCGATGGATGTCTAGGTGACGAGGTCCTCACTGGAGATCTGTCTCTGGGCTCATCTCGGAGGGGTTGTCATCGTCTCTTCTCAGGTGTTCGGTCATCTCTATCGTTTAAGGGTAGGATCCAGACTGAGGCTTGTGTAATTCCTAACTACCACGGGATGTTAATCCCGTGGCAGTAACATAGAAACAGTAAAACAATTAGCGTAGCAGCGGCTCCATCTAGGAATAACCCTGGATGAATATTATCAGTATAACCCAAGCTAAAGCATAATAATGTGCATGTGTTCAGATGGACTGGCAGTACAAGATTGTGAGATGCATTATATGAATGCTTGGCTAAAGAGATGCGTCTTTAATCTAGATTTAAACAGAGAGAGTGTGTCTGAACCCCGAACGTTTTCAGGAAGGCTATTCCATAGTTTAGGAGCCAGATATGAAAAAGTTCTACCTCCTTTTGTGGACTTTGCTATCCTAGGTACTACCAAGAGTCCAGAGTTTTGCGACCTAAGGGAGCGGGTTGGATTGTAGCGTGATAGTAGATTAGTTAGGTACGCAGGAGCTAAATCATTTAGGGCCTTATAGGCAAGTAATAATATTTTGTAACTGATACGAAACTTAATAGGTAGCCAGTGCAGAGACTGTAAAATTGGAGTAATATGGTCATATTTTCTTGACCTGGTAAGGACTCTAGCCGCAGCATTTTGTACTATCTGTAGCTTGTTTATTGAGGATGCAGGACAACCACCTAGCAGTGCATTACAATAGTCCAGTCTAGAGGTCATGAATGCATGAACTAACTTTTCTGCATCAGAAACACTTAACATGTTCCGTAGCTTGGAAATGTTTCTAAGATGGAAGAATGCTGTTTTTGTAACATTGGAAATATGATTTTCAAAGATAGGTTGCTGTCTAATATAACACCCAGATTTTTAACTGTAGAGGAAGTAACAGTACATCCGTCTAGTTGCAGATTGTAATCCAAGAGATTCTGTGTACTGTTTTTAGGTCCAACAAGTAATATCTCTGTCTTATCTGAATTTAATAGGAGAAAATTACTGGTCATCCAATCTTTTATATTTTTAACACACTCTGTTAGCTTAGATAGTTTCGAAGTTTCATCTGGTTTTGTTGAGATATATAGTTGAGTGTCATCAGCATAACAATGGAAACTAAACCCGTATTTTCTAATAATATTACCAAGGGGCAGCATATATAATGAAAATAATAGAGGACCTAGGACAGATCCTTGTGGTACTCCATACTTTACTGGTGATAATTGAGATGACTCCCCGTTTAAATAAACAAAGTGGTAGCGATCGGACAGGTAGGATCTAAACCATCTTAGAGCCTGCCCTTGAATACCTGTATAGTTTTGTAATCGATCTATCAGTATGTCATGATCTATAGTGTCGAACGCAGCACTAAGATCAAGTAAAACTAGCAACGAGATGCAGCCTTTGTCTGACGCAAGAAGCAAATCATTTGTAATTTTAACAAGTGCAGTTTCTGTGCTATGGCGGGGCCTGAAACCTGACTGAAATTCTTCATAGATATCATTTTTTTGCAAAAAGGAACACAATTGAGCAGACACTACTTTTTCTAATATTTTCGACATAAACGGAAGATTTGAAATGGGTCTGTAATTTGCCAGTTCACAAGGATCTAATTTTGGTTTCTTAATAAGAGGCTTAATAACTGCCAGCTTAAATGGTTTTGGGACGTGACCTAAAGATAGCGAGGAGTTAATAATATTGAGAAGCGGTTGTTCTGCAACAGGTAACAACTCTTTCAATAGTTTAGTTGGTACAGGATCTAATAAACATGTTGTTGGTTTAGATGCAGTGATAAGTTTATTTAGCTCATCCTGTCCTATAGTTCTAAAGCACTGCAGTTTTTCTTTGGGTGCGATGAATGATGCTGAAGTACTAGACGCTGTAGAATCTACGTTTGTTATTGTATTTCTGATATTATCTATTTTATCAGTAAAGAAATTCATAAAGTCATTACTATTAAACTGTGAGGGAATATTTAGATCGGGTGACATCTGTTTATTTGTTAATCTAGCCACTGTGCTAAATAAAAACCTTGGATTGTTTTGGTGATTATCTATGAGTTTGCGGATATACTCGGTTCTTGCAGTTTTTAGAGCCTGTCTATAGCTGGACATACTGTTTTTCCACGCAATTCTAAAGACTTCCAAGTTACTTTTTCTCCATTTGCGCTCAAGAATACGAGTATCTTTCTTGAGAGAATGGGTATAACTGTTGTACCATGGCGCAGCACATTTTTCTCTAACCTTTTTTAATTTGATGGGTGCAACAGTTTCTAACGTATTGGAGAAAATAGTTCCCATGTTGCTAGTAATTGTGTCTAGTTCATCTGTATTTATGGGTACACAGAGCAGTTGAGATAAATCAGGCAGGTTATTTGTGAATCTGTCTTTAGTGGCTGGAATAATAATTCTGCCTGGGCGATAACGCGGAGCCATATAGTTAATATCAGTAATATGCAGCATGCACGATACTAGGAAATGGTCAGTAACATCATCACTTTGAGGTATGATATCTATATCAGTTAGATCAGTGATCATATCATTTACAAAAAGCTCTTTCGTAGAAAGGGACCTAATAATATTCAATAAGCCAAGCTGTATAATTGGTTTCTCTGTGTTGTATACAATTTTCATTTGTAGAACATCGATTAAGTTGTTACTCATAAACTGGTTTGGACATTTTTAGTATTTTCTAGTTCGGGGAACAGACACAGTCTCTATAGTGTGATATCTAGGTGAAAGGGTCTCTATGTGCTGAGAATTAACTGACTTCTGTGACGTGAGGCGGCTAGCAGACGGTCGGTTTAGCCAGTCTGTCTGCTTCCTGACCTGGGCCCCAGTTAGTCAAGTACAAACTCTAAGACTATGTGTCATATTTCTAGAAAGAAGAGCGGCAGCACCCCAGGAGGGATGAAGACCATCTCTTTTCAACAGGTCAGGTCTGCCCCCAAAACTAGTCCAGTTGTCTATAAAACCTATGTTATTCTGTGGGCACCACTTAGACATCCAGCCATTGAGTGACAACAGTCTGCTATGAATCTCATCATCCCGGTAAGCAGGGAGCGGGCCAGAGCATATTACAGTGTCTGACATCGTATTTGCAAGTTCACACACCTCTTTAACATTATTTTTAGTGATCTCCGACGGGCGAAGTCGAACATCATTAGCCCCGACATGGATAATAATCTTACTGAATTTATGTTTAGCATTAGCCAGTACTGTTAAATTTGACAAGATGTCAGGTGCTCTGGCTCCCGGTAAACAACGGACTATGGGGGCTGGTGTCTCTATTTTCACGTTCCGTACAATAGAATCGCCAATAACTAGAGCACTTTCATCAGGTTTCTCAGTGGGTGCATCACTGAGTGGGGAGAACCTGTTTAATGTTTTAATCGGAACGGAAGAGCGGTGTTTTGACCCACGACTATGCCGACTCACAGTCACCCAGTTGCTCTGCTGCATGGGCTCATCTAGAACCGAACAATGTACAGGACTCCCTGGGCTAGTCGCACCCAGAACTGTATCTACAGCCCTCACATTCTTACTATCCTCAACTAAAGTTTGGATGCGTGTCTCTACTTCTAAAATCTTCTCTGTCAGCCTAACTACTTCCCTGCATTTATCATATGTGAATCCCTCACTGCTGACAGAGATAGATAAACTATACATGTGGCAAACAGTGCAAAAAACAATAGCAGGAGAAGAAGCCTTACTCACGTGATTGATGAATGATTCCAACTTAACTTACCACTTACCACTGTTGTTTGATGAACTTGTGAAAAACAGAGCAAGAGCGAAATGGAACGGAGCGAAAAAAAAGAAAACAGTAATAGACGGGAGTAGAAACACAAATGACAAGCTAACCGGCTAACAAATGCTAATGCGCTGCACTCGAGGTTTTAGATTAAAAGTGAACAATCAAATTAGTCAGATTAGCTTGATAGATAATATCAAAAATATGGTGGGAATTACATTATATTGTACTACTTAGAGAGTGAAAGTAGGATAGAGATTGAACAGAAAAACGAAGCTACACGGAGCTACAAATGCAAACCTCTCAGCAGCACGGCCACAGCCAAACAGGAGGTGAGGAAACAATGTAATGTGTTGCAAAGATCGCGAGTGAAAACAAAAGAAAAAGAAAAGCTTACAATCATGACTGTAGCCTGATGGGAACAAACTTCATCTGTAAGTGATTTTAAAACGTAAGACAGAACCCAGATTTGAAGACTACAATAATATTTCACTTCTGCTGTTATTACAATTTTGGTAGGCTACCGCGAGATGGATAGCCTAATTATTATACAGTATAATTCAGATGGGCTCCCTGTTATTTTTATCGTATATCAAAAAGTGTATATTTTTTAAATGTGATTGTTGGTACATTTTACCAGTACCATACTTTCAAAACTAAAATTAAAATATGAAAAATATTTAATTGTTTCAGTAAAACATTATTTGGTTTTCAAAAAGCCTTTCTCCCTTCTGGAAAAAGAGGGGTCATCTTATAATCAGGGTCGTCTTATATTCGGGTCAATAAGGTAATTTGTATTTTTATTGCAATTATTTGTAATTAGAATAATACCCGTTGGCTAAGAAGAAGCTTTTGATATTTGTATTGATCGTTTGCTGCACTTACAGTAAGTGGCAAACTGTCCTGCAGTAGTTTTGATTTGAGCCATTTGTGTGCTATAGGCTTTTGGTGTGCTAATTGTCAAGGCATCCACAGCTGTATTTACTCAAGAGTCGATAAGATGTGTATTTATTTGACATCTGTGCCACGTCAGCACAAGTGTTCAGTTCTCATATGAAGACCAACTCGGGTAAAGACCTGCGGCTCCACCAAGTAAGGACATCGACAAGTCACTTATGGCGCTTTTCCACTGCATGGTACGGCACGGTACGGTTCACTTTTGGGGGGTTTTCCACTGGGTACTGTACCTGGTACCTGATACTTTTTTAGTACCACTTCGGTCGAGGTTCCATCGAGCCGTACCGTTACCAAAACGTGACGTGTAAACTCTGCTGATCACTGAATGGCCGGAGAAAATCGTCATTACTGCGTCACTGAACTTGCGACACGAGACCCTCCTCTACCGCTCTACCCGCTAGATTTAAATCAGCACAGCCAGCGAAGGATCGGACGCAACTTCTGTTTAAACAAACGCACATTTTTGCATCAACCACAAAATAGCAGTGTCGTTGTCTGTTGAGGAAGTTCAGACGTTCCTCTCGTTGATAGCCGAGGAGCGGATCCAGCGAGAGCTTGATGGCGCGACGCCGAAGGAAAAGCCTTATGTATAACGTTACTTTTGAACTTGCTATATTTTCAGAGTATGTTTTCTGTTTATATTTTTACCTCTGTATCTGTGTTTTGCTTCAATTAAAAACAATCTGATCGAATAAGTGTACCTCCAGACTATATTAAATGTGTATCATTGTATGAGCACGTAATGAACCTCTTGAAAAAGACAAATGATTAATGCCGCGATTATAAAAACCATCACATAAATAAAAAAAACAAGGGATACATTGTACATTTTGAAATATTCAAAAGTTTATTGATAATTCACTTTACAGAACACGCTGCATGAATAGTTAATTAATCATGTAACGCAGCACACCTGCACGAACATCTCTGCTCTCCTCATCTAACGTTACAGCCCGTGTCACTGCCACCACAGTCTCTGCTGCTGGGGGTAAATCACAAGCATTCTCATAGACCTCTCCATTGCTGTTAAACACATCCACATGCCGAGAGTGAAGAACACTATTCCGTCTCCTTTCTTTGTTGTGAGTTTGTTTGTGGCGCGTTTACGATGATGTCGCGGCAGTAGAGGCGGCGCAATTATAACGACGCGTGAATAATCCCGCCCACTCTATAGCGGTACTAAACTGCGGTGGAAATGCAAACCGACCCGAACTGAGCCGTACCGTACCGTGCCGAACCGTACCGTACCATGCAGTGGAAAAGCGCCATTAGAGTGTGTTCACACTTGTAGTTCAGTTCGTTGGTTAATTTGGTCCGGACCAAAAAGGAAAATGATACATTTGTTCCTGGTCCGCTTAGCGTTCACATTGGCATTTTTAACAGCGAACCTAAAGGCATGGTGATACGTTCACAACCTGATTGGTCGGGTTGAATGACGTATATTTCATGACGGAACTCACCGACCACCCCAAACAAAATGTGCGTTAGACTTAAAGCGGCACTGCGGGTGTATGATATCAAAGCACCCATTAACCAATCGGTCTGCTCAGCGCTGCTTTAATTAAGTCGAACACACCTAATGCCGTCTGCTGGACTAAGTGCGCTTATTGTTGCGTGTACATATAATTTTATTTTCACCACCTGCAAACTCACAAGGAGCTCATAAAAGGCACTTTACCTCATCGTTGCTCTACGTTTGCCCTCTGCTCATTTTGTTTTGGTTACACCACTCGTTCCATATCGTCAAATAATGTCGCATCTTGTCATTACATCGTTTAGAAGTATTTGGTTCATATTGCGTTCACATTTCATTCAAAGTCAGTCCTATTAAAAATATTTAATGACATGACACCTTTTACTTAGGAAATATTTTTTTTTATGTGTAATTAATATACACTATTAGTCTACTTTCCCCATCACCATTTATTGATAAAATAACAATCTATAAAGGTGCAAAACACATTTACTTACATATATTTAAGAATTGAGATATTTCCTGATATAGCCCAGTTAACACGTTTGGAAATACTTTGAACAAAAATAAAAAAAGGTCTCAATAAAACATTAGCCTATATTAGTTATACAGTGCTATCGTGGCTGCTGTGTGTCACATGACAAGCATAACCCCTCCACACGTGCCCCCCTCAAAAATCACAATTGCATTACTCCCCTGTGCAGAACAACACTCATCAAAGGCTGTATTTATAGCTTCAGGCCTGTAAAGTTTCATTTTCACTTTTAAACAAAGAAAGAAATGTTCAAGTACTGTACATAATGCATAAAATACTGCTAAATTTATATGCCACTCAATGAAGATGTAAAAAAAAAATGTGTGTGTGTGGTCCTCTTTCATGGTAATATTCAGATTAAACTGTACCAGCTTGTATCTAGGTTCAAGGTTCTTTTATTTTATTTTTCCCCACTTGAGGTCTGCCGGTGAGGAAGTCTTGAATCCAGTCACAGAGTGAAGTGTTTATGCCGAGGTCTGAGAGTTTGACAGCTAGCTTGGTGGGGACTATAGTATTGAAAGCTGAGCTATAGTCAATGAGCAGCCTGACATAGTTGCCATTTTTGCTGTCAATGTGTGAGAGGGACGAATGCAGGTCCTGATCAGATCCTGATCTAGAAAATAACACACATATTTTGTCATACACATCAGCTAAAACATTACATTTGGAGCCAATTAACGGTTAACAGTAAAGGTTAATGTTCTGAGCTAAATGCTTCATTATAATTGTCTTTTAAGGAAAAATTCAGTCTTTCATCTGATGTCAGAATAGCTTTGGCCATAAGATATTGTATTATAAATAAGGGTGTAGCACTCTATTGGTCCAATTATCAGTTGTAAATCCAATGAGGTTCATCTGTCTGTCAGTTTGGCTTAGTAGCAGTGTTGATGGGATTTGAAACGAAGGCCTCAGTACTGTTTCATTTAGTATTTATGCATTATGCTGAAAGATCTTGACATGGTTCTGGGTTGTTCTGAGTATCTCAGCAATTTTCCAATAAGTATGATTGACATAAATTGTCTTCACTTTCCCTCACTTAAAAAATCACTTTTGCTAATTTCATTTTCAGAGTGGTCGATTGTGGTCGAGTGAGTGGTCATTTTCAGAGTGGTCGATGGGAGATTGGTTTGCATAAATTTTTATTCTCCTTTCACTTTCCATTTCCTTGAAATCATTGCAGTTATTCAATCCTCCCCCCTCCCCACAGTTATACAGGTTCAAACTGAAAACATGGTTGTTTGAAGTGCACTGACTGCCTGAAGGAATAAAAGGTTTGACCTAATGGAAATATTTTTCCATGATGTCAGCTCTGCAGAGGAAAGCAAGGCTAGTAATTTAAACATTTTAGTTCAATTAATCCAACAAATGAATGTTAATTCTGAACTATTGGTCATAAAGCCTACATTTAGGAAATAACAATGATTACAGTAGGTACAGGACATTTTAATATAATAATATTGGTGTATGCTATTATTGATAATGTGGTGATGCTATTTCAAATAGCCAGTATAATAATAATGAAAATTCCTTACATTTATATAGCGCTTTTCTGGAGACTCAACACACTTTACATAGAAGGGGGGGATCTCCTCTACCACCACCAGTGTGCAGCACCTACCTGGATGAGGCGACGGATCAGGAGACCGTGATGAAGCCAATCAGAATATGGGGATAATTAGGAGGCCATAATGATGGACAGAGGCCAATGGGCACATTTTGAATTTTTAATAACCACAGAGAGTCAGGACCTCGGTTTAACGTCTCTTCCGAAATACTTTTAGCTTTTTGACAGAATAGTGTCCGCATCACTATACTGGGGCATTAATGCTACACAGACCACAGGGTGAGTACCCCCTGCTGGTCTCAATTACCCCTTTTCCACCAAGGCAGTTCGAGTGCTGGTTCGGAGCCAGAGCCTAGTTTCAAACCGGTTCTTTGTCTTTCGACTCCAAAAGCACCAGCTCCAAAACAGGAAAAGTGATTCGTAAGTAGCACCAAAACATTGCTAGGCTAAAAGGAAGAACTACTTGCGTAAAGAGCTGGGGGTGGGGTTACCATGACCAACAAGACAAACAGAAACTTTGGATCACCATATTTGAAACAGCAGCTAAACATGAACACGTTAGATTTGCCGTGTTTGGATGCCGATGTAGGTTCGCAAAGCCATGAACATCAATAGCAATGCAACGTCCACCATTGTTGAGTTTGTATAGGCTTGTCCATGGTAGATCGGTGCTGTGCGGACCGTTCGGTGTGAGGCATCGGGGTGCTGCGTGAGCGACTGGAAAGCAGACGACTCTTTATGCATTTGGATCGCTCTCGTGGAATGCATAGTCGATATAAAAAACTGGATGATGTATAATTTCCTAATACTAAATTCTGAAAAAACAGAGGTGTTAATTATCGGACCTAAAAACCACACAAGTAATAGCCTAGAACACGGTCTAACACTTGATGGCTGCTCTCTCGATTCTTCGTCATCAGTCAGGAACCTAGGTGTGCTGTTTGATAGCAATCTCTCCTTTGACAGCCACGTTTCTAGCATTTGTAAAACTGCATTTTACCATCTCAAAATATATCTAAACTGAGACCTATGCTCTCAATGTCAAATGCAGAAATGTTAATTAATGTGTTTATGACCTCAAGGTTAGATTATTGTAATGCTTTATTAGGTGGTTGTTCTGCACGCTTAATAAACAAACTACAGATGGTCCAAAATGCAGCAGCTAGAGTTCTTACTAGAACCAGAAGTATGACCACATTAGTCCGGTTATGTCAACACTGCACTGGCTCCCTATTAAACATCGTATAGATGCTATATATGGTGCTAGCTTGTACTTATTTGAACAATGCCTGAGACTTGGTATTCACAGTTGCCAAGTTTGCTTTTTATAAGTAACTTTGGGCTTCTTTTTTTGTAAAGTTGCGGGAAAAAATCCCTGGTCGCAGGTTGCGGTTTTTTGGGCTTATTTAAAAAATATGGTTGCATGTTAGGGAAATCTGACCAGCGAATTCATTTCTTTATTTATGTTTGCCGCATTCTCCAATGCATTGATTGACACGCTGTCTGCTTGCAGTCAATAGATAACCAGTGCAATAATATACGTGCAGTAGCATAATTTGCCAAATGTTCTGCCCCCTCATTGGAGAAAAATCACATTCAGAAAGGCGGCGCCCGACGCTGTAATCCAAGCGATGAGAGAAGTAGACGTAAAGGAGGGGGATGACTTTCTTTTAACCTAATTTTTACAATGTTTTTGTAATGGATGTATCAATGATCACGGGCTGTAATAAAAAACAAGTAGTCATATCCTAAAACTAAGAGTAAATACATTTGGTTCGAATAGCCTGGTAGGGTAAGATGTCTTAAAATGTATTTTTTTTTTTTTTTACATTTAAACTTACACCACATTATTAGATTACCTTTTGACTTCATGAATACACATAAATGATAACACACATAATATTGTATTTTTTTATATAATATATATTATAATTTAATATAATATAATATTTTATATATTTTTTTTCTATAATATTTCATTGGCATTTTTGCTGTCATTTATTTGATAGTGATGTATACATTATTTAATTTAAATGGTAGAAAATCCTGTTCCACTCCACTTTTAGACACGCACTCACTAACTTCCCTAAGCCATTTTGAAGTGCGTTCCACTTCGTGAAGTGAACAAGGGAAGTTTATATGGATAGACCCTCGACCCCTCGATTTTGTCAGAGGGAGTGAGTCTGCTTCAAATGCAAACTTCAGGCCACTCTACAGAACACAATGCAACACGATTGTGGCGTCATAGCAGATCACATTCAGTTTATCCTCACCCCAAACAACTTTATTTGCTCTTGGCTGACATGTGGCATTACTATGGCCTGCTTTTGGCCCAGATCTTGCAAACATGAGCGGTCCAAGTGCCATCATTCCACGCCACATGTGAGCCAGATCATCATTCCACATGTGCCAGATGTGGGCCTTATCTGGGCCGACACTATGTAGGTAAAACCGTTCCTAATTCCTGTGGTGCAAACATGCCAAAAAGCCGCATATAGGTATCCAAAAGATCTAATTAAACTTTCTATATTTTTTTTGTGATAATTATTTATCTAGAGAGTCCAGATAATTGTACAGTGGTTTTATTGAGGTTGAGGAACAACCTATTTAACTCTTTGAACTTCTGTTATTGAATATCCAATTATCAGTTGTAAATCCAATGAGGTTCATCTGTCTGTCAGTCTGGCTTAGTAGCAGTGTTGATGGGATTTGAAACGAAGGTCTCAGTACGGTTTCATTTAGTATTTATGCATTATGCTGAAAGATCTTGACATGGCTCTGGGTTGTTCTGAGTATCTCAGCAATTTTCTAATAAGTATAATTGACACAAATTGTCTTCACTTTCCCTCACTTAAAAAATCACTTTTGCTAATTTCATTTTCAGAGTGGTCGATTGTGGTCGAGTGAGTGGTCATTTTCAGAGTGGTCGATGGGAGATTGATTTGCATAAATGTTGATTCTCCTTTCACTTTCCATTTCCTTGAAATCATTGCAGTTATTCAATCCTCCCCCTCCCCACAGTTATACAGGTTCAAACTGAAAACATGGTTGTTAGAAGTGCACTGATCGCCTGAAGGAATAAAAGGTTTGACCTAATGGAAATATTTGTTCATGATTTCAGCTCTGCAGAGGAAAGCAAGGCTAGTAATTTAAACATTTTAGTTCAATTAATCCAACAAATGAATGTTAATTCTGAACTATTGGTCATAAAGCCTGCATTTAGGAAATAACAATGATTACAGTAGGTAATATTGGTACAGGAAATGTTCAAACTGTGCGTTATACACACTATATACTGTAAGCATAGAGTAAGTAATTTGATAATGTGGTGATGCTATTTCAAATAGCCAGTATAATAATAATAATTCCTTACATACAAATACAAATTAAGCTCAGATGAGCTTTATTTGTCACATACATAATTATACAGAGTATAATGAAGAGTGAAATGTGTTCTCTGCATTTAACCCATCCAAGTGCACCTGGAGCAGTGGGCAGCCGACTGTGCAGCGCCCGGGGAGCAGTCGTGGACTTCCTGTCGGAGACGGGATTCGAACCCACAACCTTGGGTTACCTCGGGTTTCAAGTCCAACGCTCTATCCATTAGGCCAACGACTGCCCCTACATCTACATAGATGATGCAGCACTTATCTGGATGATGCGACGGCAGCCATATTGCGCAAGAATTCCAACCTCACACCAGCTTATTGGTGGAGAGGATATGGTGATTAAGCCAATTAGTATATGGGGATGATTAGGAGGACATTATGGTCAGAGGCCAATGGGCAAATTTTTTATAGCGATCGCCCGACATTGATTTGTTTTATAACCGATACCGATACCAATTATTTGCATGTTTATGTACGATAACCGATATGCAGAACCGATATTTATTTACTGTTATAAAGTACATAAATAACAGAGTGAAGCTTTGGTTTTTCCTCCTGTCAGTCGTCTTAACAACAACAAACAACTGTTGAAAATTAACATTCTTTCATGTCAAATTTAATCTTCAAATTACAACAATAAAAACATTTTATTTATAAAAAGCATCATCAGCAACACTGATATTAACAATAAGCAAAATAATGTCTAATGTTTTCAAATGCAGAAAATAAAGGACAGAAGTCATATAAATTCATTTTAAACTACAGTTTTAGGTTTGTAATCTGTTTAATAGACTAAAGAGTGAAGAATAATTCACTGAATAATATTCTCTGGAATATTGAAATAAGCTATAACAAACAAATCATCATATTTTATTGCATTTCTCAACTGTTTTATCAGAATTATTAAAATGTTTTTCTAAATTATGAAAACTACTGACAGCGGTTTATCTATTTACACAGAACTATACTCAAACTGCGATCGCTTGTGGAGATAATAAATAATTAATTTAGATAGAGATGCATTCATTTAGATGTTTATTGGTGAAATAATGGTTCTATAGTAAATGTTAATATAATTTAGCGTGTTTTAAACGAGTGAATCTTGTATAAAGTTACATGCGGTGGCCGTGCTGGAGCTTCAACCGCTGAATGAACAGTGCCCACTGCTCCAAGTGTCTTCATATTTGAAACAGCAGCTAAATACGAACACGTTAGATTTGCCGTGTTTGGATGCTGATGTAGGTTCGCAAAGCCATGAACATCAATAGCAACGCAACGTCCACCATTGTTGAGTTTGTTTAGGCTTGTTCGGTGTAACGGTGGCTTCCCATATGATAGGAATTTTAACCACGAAACAAGGTTACCAGTTCGGGTGCCAGGTAGAATTAATCTACCAAATAGAATTATTAGAGGTCAAATGCACACTTCCTAACCCAGGATTACTTAAACCACCAGCTACACATACAAATGAAAACACAAGGCAATGCAATAGATCGGTCAGAAAGAAAACAAGCCATTTAAAACGTGGCTGAGAAAACGTATGCAATATATTGTTCACAAGTCAATTCCTTTTCCATATTTAATCAAAAGAAAAAGTCACACCTTCAAATGAGTTTGTTAAGGTTGTATTATTTCAATAGTTCATAGGTAAAGAAAACAGTTCCTTTCCACCACCCTTTCCGGATGCATATCTCACGGATGCATGGCCACCGCATGTAACTTTTAACAAGATTCAGTTGTTTGAAACATGCTGAATTATATTAACATTTACTATGCATATTTTTTTTTTCAGTGCATTAAATAATTTACCTTGAAAACAGAATCTGTCTGCAGATGTATTTTTATTGTGTGACACAGCACAAAATATAGGATATAGGGTGCTCAGTCATAAAACATTAACATGGTGAAAGTGAAAGTTGGACCTGGATGGTATAAATATAGCTTGAAATCAGAGACGCTGTCACAGCCTGCCTGCACATCACAAAGAGAGGAACACTCAATAGCAATTCTGTATGTCTTGCTGTTACTCTGTATTGAATTTAAGTCACCTTTGTTTTACTGTTTAGTGTGGAATTTCCTAAATTCATAAGAAAAAAACCGAGAAGCAGATCACAATGGGAGGATCAAAATCAAAACCCCAACCTAAACCACCATCACCAGGTATGTAGCATTTTAGAGTGGTTGTATTCTTTTTAAATGTATGCCAGCTGTGGTACGATATGATTTTGTGAGAGTTTAGGCTGGATATGTGAAATAGAAACTGTGTGATTTTCTATTGATATCCCAAAATGGCACGGTGATCACTTGTAAGACGTTGTAAGATATTGAAACACAAATGTGCAAGTTGCATTTGAATTATATCGACACACGGGAAACGCTGATGAAATGATGCTAACCACCCCCCCCCCCCCCCCCCAAGTGCTTCCAGAATGTTCAGATTTTCAATGTGATGCATCCCAAAATATACAAATAGATGAGAAAATAATAAGTACTTTCAGGTTAAAACATGAACTTGATTAAGTGCATTTTAAATTTGTACTCGAAATACGTCGAAATTAGAGATCACCTCAGACTTTATAATATTTATAGTGAATCCTTTAAGTATTGAAAATAATAGCAAAAAAAACCTACTTAAACTTTTGAACTTCGTTTTTAAATTATCTTAATGGAATACTTCTCAAAGTTAATGATACATTCTTTATCAAAGTTCTGTTTTACCAGCACACGACACATTTCACCTGTTGTTTCAGTCTTGCTGTTTCGTTTTGTTGTAAACTCTGTTCTTCTAAAGTGTAGAAACTCAGAAGAGAAGACCAGGAGACTTCGGATTCGATCGTAGGATTCTTTATTGAAAAAACCCCAGTGTGATGGTAGGCTGCAGTCATCGAAATCTCATCTTAAGTCATTTTTACAGGGTATCTTATAGACAGAATTGGAGGAGGGACTTTTTGGAGTTAAAACATCAAAGAAAGCATACATCTGAGGGCAATAAACCTAACGAATCCACATCTGGCCAGGACAAAGTCATTTGCAGATCAAAGGTTGAATCTCTCAGTAGTCTGACCCATTGATCTTAACATTATCATAGAGACAAAAGCACAGCTGTCGAGCTCAAATGGTCAGGAAGCGTTCTCAAACACCTGAATTTCCTGATAAACTTTCTTAGTAAGAAAAGTATCTAAATTAAACATTTAAAATAAAATTTGTAATACTTCAGTTTCTTTGCTTGTTTTGTCCCTCTTTGTTTCTTACCTTCCTTTATTAAATAACTAGTCTCACTAGTTTCTTGTATTGCCTCTCATTGTGTATATGTATTTACTTTTATGAAGTCTAAGATTGGTCAATATCTAATCTAAGACCATAATTTGGAAGGAAGACACATTTTAAATATTCCTTTGATTTTAGTTTTTAGTGAATGGATTTTTCATATCTATCTTTTATTTTGCAGTATTGCCACCTCTATTAACAGAATTTGATAAACCATGGAGGGAAACACCCTGGTGGTAAGTGGAAAATAATTATTCTTTAAAAAATAAAACTGATAATCTATTTGTACAAGCAAACGTGTGTATATTCAACATTGCTTTGAAAAATGCCCCTTTTTCAACTGCGAGAAAGAAGTTTTGAAGAAGGACCTCGGAGAGCTTAAACTGAGCGATTCGAAAGTTAAGTACGTCAGGATTTTGCTAGCTGGAGACGTTGGAGCAGGAAAGTCCAGCTTCATCAACTCAGTCAATAGTGCTTTTCAGGGAAGAATCACAACAGAAGCCCTTGCTGATTCTGGGTCTGGTACAAGTTTTACAAAAACAGTAAGTAAATGAACTCTGTTTTAAATTAAAATAAAATTGCTTAATAAATGGTGTAAGCTAAACAACAAACACATACAATATATTGCCAAAAGTATTGGCACCCCTTCTAATGAAAGGTTTGACTACTTTAGTAATTTCCATGAGTACAAATCTTAATGTTTAAGCATATAATGATATTCTAGGGAATCTAATTGTATAGCAACAGTTTGGACTCTTTTCTATTCTAACATGACAGTGTCTCTGTGTATAAGACAAGAATCAAAGAGAAATGATGATTCAGTCAGTTTGGAAGAACTTGACTGGTCTGCAGAAAGCTCTACAGACTCTACATGCAGACCTTGAGACAAAAACTCATCACCTGAACAAAGTTCTGAAGAAAGACACAATGGCACCATTACTACAGCTCTGTTGAATGAGACGCTGAACAAATCCCCACAAGCAATGTGATGCAAACAGTGCAAAGTCTATGCTGTCGGGCTGTTATATCAACACACTTGAACCGCTGCTCAAGCAACCAGATTTTGGAGACCAAAGCTGTTTTATCATGACATTTAACCCTTAAATGCATGAATGTTTTGCCAATCATTATTACATATTTGGGTCTTTATAGGCTATTTTCTATCCTGTTTTTGAGCCTCTCTGCAGAATGGTCTGTTTTTATAGGCGGGGCCCAGTCAAGACTCGCAAGTAAACGCCCACTGCTGTGATTGGCCAACATTTTCGTTTATTCAAATAACAGATGGATGCTATTGTTACATACTCTGAAATCTACATGGGTCATTTGGGTTAAAAATGTATAAGTACTCAGTATATAGTGAAGGATGTTAATCATGTACTGAGATATGAGTATAATTAACATATCAATATATAATCAATTGTTAAATGGGATTTTTTTTGTATGCTTTCTGGAGAAGTGTGGTATGTGTGTGGGTGTGAGCAACTGTAGGAGAAGGGGGTTAGTAACTAAAGTGGGTGCGGTGGAATGTGAAGAGCTGGGTTCTGGGTGGGGGTTCGATCTTTACATGTTGTTTTGCAGAGACTAGGAGACAAAAAGGTGATGGCTGATTGGAGGATCCAAGGGTGGACCCCCCTCCCCCAGAGAAGAAGGAGGCACACGTGGACACCTACTATAAAATATTCTGTTGGAATGTATTGGGGGTTGGTTCTTTGTGAGACTTGGGTCTTAGAACAACCCAGCGCGCTGTTCTGATCAATAAATGTCAATACTTTTTTATATTTTGCCTTCCTTCAATTTTTGATCACGCAGGACGTTTGAAGTCCAACAATTGGTGACCCCGACGTGATTGAGGAAAAAGGCATTAATCATAAGAGATCCGGCAAGGGCAAAAGTTCCGGGACGGAACGAATTTGAGTTCAACACACGGTGCACCGATTAAAATAAGGTAAGCAGAAACCTGTTAAATCAAACTTCTGCAAATTGGATATTCTAAATTTCTTGTGTTGAATTTGAATTGTATTCCGTTCCATTTGTTAATTAGTAAAATATTGATATATATTGATCAGAAAAATTGGTAAAAACTGTGGGGTTAAGGAAACCACCCAGTGGGGTTAAGGAAACCCAGTTAGATAGGTAAAAACTGTGGGGTTAAGGAAACCACCCAGTGGGGTTAAGGAAACCCAGTTAGATAGGTAGTCACTGTGGGGTTAAGGAAACCACCCAGTTGACGGCCGTATTAAGGTAAAAAGAAGCCGCCCGAGTAAACGGCCGTATTTTTTGTAGAAATATAATAAGTGTTGTTTGTCATTAAATAAAATAAAATGTCTGAATTTGAGAGAGAGTGTGAGGAGTATGGATGTCCCCCTGTAACAACACAGTGGGGAAATGTAGTAGATATGTTACTGGCTCAATCGGAGCCTAAAAATCATAAAAAAGAGAAGAAAATTTGGGAAAATAAATGGAGTCAGATATGTATTGAAAACGGGTGGGATAATCCCGATAAAATGTCGGTGGCATTAGCACCAAGAGTTGAAAAAACTAAAAATATACCATGAAATTGGCTTTGTTGGCTATTTGGCCATCATCCAAGTTGCTGACATTGTGATCCAAATTGTTAAACTGAATTATTGATAAAGAAAAAGATAAAAACTGATTGATTTTTCATTCCCAGAAAGAGAATGAGACCTGTTGGTGTTTTTCTCTTTTGATCTGTGTGTGTGTGAGAGACAGAGAGAGAGAAAGGAGGGGCCCAGTGTGTGTGAGACAGAAAGAGAGAAAGGAGGGGCGAATGTGTGTAAACACTGCTGGCAGTGGAGTTAAAAGGGGAGAGGGAGAGAAAAGGATGAAAATCCAAAGCAGAGTAAAATATATAAAGTTGATGAATATTATGATAATCCAAATGAATGGAGCAATGAGAAAGATTAATTATTAACTAGAAAACACATTGGTGTTATTTTAAAATATTTGAGAAAGTCTAACCAAATTCTATAATAAGTGATAAGTCCTCCGCCCAGCAAAAATCCAGGTGGAAATCAGGGGTCGGATGCTTTTAGTGATCCTCGTCTGATGAGCCTGGTGAAAATTAACAAGTAATTAAAGGGCTGGGATTAGAGAGGTAAATCACTGAAGGAAACAATAATAATAATAATAATAATACAATTAACAATTCATTATATTAAACAGGTTAATAAATCTGTCTTTCAAAGATGTCAAACTCCAGTAGAGTTCTTGGCAATTAGAAATCCAGCCCCTAATGAAACACTAAAGGAGTTTTCAAATAAGTAAGCAGAGAGAACAAAGAAATTGGCTACTAAGTAGCCCCAAGAAAACTAAGCAAATGTCTCAGTAGTCTGTAAGTGAACCAACTGACCCTTTACCTGTACCTCCATATTGTGGATATGATCAGGAATAGTTATAGCGAGGGGTAATTGGGGAGGAAATAGACGAGGCAGAGGTGGGGAGCCAGAAAGAGGAGGGTATTTTGTGTGCGGAGGCGATGATCAACGAAATAAATGCCCCTCACAGCAAGGGGGCAGCCAATTAACAGGGCCACCTGCAGGGGGATGGGGTCCTCTCAGAGGTGGACCTGGTGGTCGTGGCAGGGGACCATACACCTCACGATACCCGGGGCAACAGCACCCGTCTCCAGCCAACCTACAGGCGCCTGTGCACCCAACATGGGGCCCGGAGGGAGACGCGGGGGACTGTTGAAGGGGCCCACAGAGAACCACCGTGAGGGGAATGGCTGAACCCCTCATGGAAATAGTGGTTGACAGCAAACCACTGAGGGCTCTGGTGGACACTAGAGCTACATACTCCACGGAAACAAGAGGCACAATCACAGACAAAGATCTAAGTGATAAAACAGTGGGAGTCATGGGTTTCTCTGGTGGGTTAGAACATTGGCCAATGACAAAACAATTAACCATTCAGGTTGTGAATCAGAGCTTACTGCACTCATTTCTATACTCCTCCAACGCTCCTGTACCTCTGCTGGGAAGGGATTGGCTAATCAAATTGGGGGCCAATATTTTATGTTAACCACAAGGGGTCATAGTGACTTTTCCAGATGGCACACAGGTTGATTGCTCACAGACTGCTCCGACAGGTTGCAGACAGGGTGTTTTACTAAGAGAGCCATTAAATATGGGCGTGTTAACACCTAAATAAATTTCAATATCTCAAATTTGACCCCGGCTTACCAATGGTTTATATGCAAAAGCATTTGTCTGCATGACATTGACCTGAGGAATGCGGGGCAGGTTTGGCGTGTCCGCCAGTACACTTATAACAGATTACGAAGGGCTTTATCCTGATACCACGGATTTTAATTAATCTAACATATGAATCTTATGTTCAATATGAAATTGGCTAAAAACCTGTGCACAGACTAAATTGACCTAGTTATCTGCCTTTTCATCGGCATTAATGTCTGTCTGTTCCTCTGTTAACAGGATTTCTGGCTTTACTCTTTTTGACTTGTTTACAGGTCGTTTCTTCCCTGGACCCTCGACACCGTTGAGACCAGAAAGAATCACACTTTTATCACACTATGTTTCTCTTGACAAACTAACTGCTCTTCTTGAACAATTCTCCCAGCAGGTCACCCCTGACACTGAGCCAGAGCCCATTCCATTACCCACTGAGTGGGCCAGACTGAAGAAATCTCGCTTCTGAACCCCTGAGAGTCACTTTCAGAACCTCCTATTGTGTTCGCCTAGCAGGAAAAGGCGACACCTGGTATCATTTGTCTTCTTGTGTTGCATGTAACCCCCCTAGCAGGTCTTTGGCACAAACTGCAGTGGACCTGAGGTCTCAGGTCCAAGAGAGGGAGGGTGAGGGTGCTGGGAGTGAAAGTGCTGGAAAATTACAGATAGTACACAAGAAAGGTGACATTTTTTCAAGCCCACAATTAGAACCTCTGGCTCACTGTGTAAGTGCAGATTGTGCATATGGAGCAGGCATTGCAGTAACATTTAAAGATAAGTATGGTGTGGAGAAAGTGAAACAACAAAACAAAAAACCTGGTGAATGTGCAGTGACACAGGAAGAAGACGGCAGAACAATTTTTCATTTAATCACAAGAAGAAAGTGCACTGATCTCCCCATATACGAAGATTTCACCAATAGTTTAAAACATATGAGAGATTGGTGTGTAGAACATAGAGTGAAAAGTGTTTCGTACCCCGTCTGGGGTGTGGTCTGGACAAACTAGACTCCCAAAGAGTCCGGAACATTTTAAGTGAAGTTTTCACAGGAGTAGACATAGTTATAACCATATATTCATTATAATTAATTTCACAAGTTTTTATGAGTTTTATTTAAGGTTTTAAATCACGTTTTCATTAATTGCAAGTGTATGATTTAAGGTTTTAATGTGTTAATTTTCCATACTGATTTTGTGTTTGAAGAAGGTACAAAAATGAGACGGTGGGAAAATTGGCCAGGTATGGGTTTCCTCCTCATCATCTCCATCACTATCGTAGGTATAATTTATGGCGTGGATAAATTACAACAAGACTCAAATGTAACCAGGCCTAAGAGATCACTAGAGAGGGACACGTGTCTGAAAAAATATGGGGGCATAGAACTAAATTATACCAAGGGGTCAACCACATCGTTCACATTTGATCTATGCAGTGTTATCAAATGTGGAGGACGGAATAGCTCATGGAGAGGGTATGATGTTTATCTGTGTCAACTGGGATACCCAGGAAATCAGAGGTGGTGTCCTACATGGGACCACGTGCTACAGGCAACAAATAGGGATTTTCAAGGTTCCACAGATAAAGTGACCAGAGATGGAAAGGCAAAAATGGCAGGATATTTGAAATTACAAAGAGATTTTAGCTCGACACAAAATCCCATAACAATGTCTATATTGGAACTTAAACAGGATTTATATAAATCAAAGCCCACAGGAGTACCGAACCAGTGTTGGGGCAATGAGCAGGGACAGTTTTATCTGTTATTAGGAGTAGATGTGACTGGGTCGGATCCACTAGGGTTAGTTAAGATTAACTTGAGGGAACCACAGGTAAACATGACCACCACGAATGTTAATGTTACTAAATTAGCTGTCAGGGACCCCAAAGAAATGATAGTAGGTGAAGACTATACTAAATTAACCCCAGAAGATATAATAGAAAAGGCAACAGGCTATGGAGAGACTAATTTGTGGCTAGAATGGCTGGTTAACACTGCCAAAGAACAGAAAATAGATGACTGTGTAGCATGTGCAGGTGCCAGACCCAGACTGCACATTGAACCAGCTCCCCTGCATCCAAATGATACATGGGGATATAACTGTATGCTGTCACTAACAAGAGAAATGGGATCAATCAATTGCACCACATTGGCATCTATATTTCCCCCAATTTCAAACGACACTCTGACAGGCCCGTTTGTACCTAGACAAGATAATTACACGTGCTTTAACTTTACACCATCAAGTGCATCAATCAATTACGGACGCATTAATGAAGAATGGTGTAACGTTATAATAAGTGATAATGGAACAAAAATAGGACCGTGGGCAAGGGCAGGCCTCTACTACTATTGTGGTGACAGACGCCTGTTCACTAGAGTACCACCTAACACAAAAGGCTTGTGTGCTATGGTTAGATTAGGAGCACCTCTCACATTGATAGGAGAGAAAGTAGTAGAAATGAATAAAGGCACAACAGGGCAGATAACAAACCGAAGAAGACGTCATGTGATAAGAAAACGTGGGGCAACCATAGATCTGTCATTAAACAGTCCCACATATATAGATGCCATTGGGGTCCCAAGAGGAGTCCCAGATGAATATAAATTAGCTGATCAGATAGCTGCAGGATTCGAAAACATACCTATTATTGCTGCCCTCTTTCCAATAACCCCTAACAAAAACGTTGATAGAATAAACTATGTGCATTACAATGTTATGAGATTATCTAACCTTTCCAGAGATGCAGTACAAGGACTGTCTGAACAATTGGCCCCCACATCACTCATGGCTGTGCAGAATAGATTGGCTCTAGACATGCTGCTGGCTGAGAAGGGAGGAGTATGCCACATGTTTGGCGACTTATGTTGCACATTCATTCCAAATAACACTGCTCCAGATGGGTCAGTTACTAAAGCTCTAGAAGGTTTAAGAGTGTTATCCATAGAAATGAAGGAGAACTCGGGGGTAGACAACCCAGTGAGTCAATGGCTGGAAAGAGCTTTAGGAAAATGGAAGGCCTTAATATTATCCATTCTGGTCTCAATAGCAGTTTTTGTGTCCATCCTAGTAACATGTGGATGTTGTTGTATCCCCTGTATTAGGTCCTTGTGTAACCGTCTGATAGTGACTGCAATAGAAAAGAAGGACACATCCCCGCCTCCATATAGTATGCCACTACTTTCAGTCCAACAAAACTCTGATGGTGATGATGATGAGGAAAATGATGTGTGACCTCTTTCAGAGGTCAAGAGAGGGATTGAAGGATGTTAATCCTCTTAAAATGATGTTAATCATGTACTGAGATATGAGTATAATTAACATATCAATATATAATCAATTGTTAAATGGGATTTTTTAGTGTGCTATGTGTGTGGGTGTGAGCAACTGTAGGAGAAGGGGGTTAGTAACTAAAGTGGGTGCGGTGGAATGTGAAGAGCTGGGTTCTGGGTGGGGGTTCGATCTTTACATGTTGTTTTGCAGAGACTAGGAGACAAAAAGGTGATGGCTGATTGGAGGATCCAAGGGTGGACCCCCTCCCCCAGAGAAGAAGGAGGCACACGTGGACACCTACTATAAAATATTCTGTTGGAATATATTGGGGGTTGGTTCTTTGTGAGACTTGGGTCTTAGAACAACCCAGCGCGCTGTTCTGATCAATAAATGTCAATACTTTTTTATATTTTGCCTTCCTTCAATTTTTGATCATGCAGGACGTTTGAAGTCCAACAATTTCAAGCTTCAAATTAAACATGGTTTCAAAGAACGGTCAAAAGACTGTCTAGCACCAAGCCCTTTCATCCTTCCACTTCAAAACTATATCACATCAACGCCTGTGTATTGCGTATGAAATTGACCTAACAAACTTCACATACACTATATATATATCACAAAATATGCAACTGAATATAAAAAAACAATCACTCTCAAAATAAATAATATAACAATAATATAGAAAAATATTATAATGTTCTTTATGGCTCTAACACTCCGGCCCCTAATTGTCTATGCCTGGTGCATAACAATTATCTTATTGAAATATTTGAAGGGAGCAATAAAAATGATTCTCTTTTCTTTTGGTCCTTTTGGAAATTTCACAATACCTGTAAAATGTATATTTACAGTCTTTATGTAAACTCTTACTCTTCTTCTGCTTCTTGCAATAAGCAGAGTTTTGTTATTGGTCTTTCCAACTGACAAGTTTTAGAAGCATCTGGTATAGTCTTGAGAATTCTTCCCATAATCCAAGAATTCCTTGGAGCCGAATTATCTACAATCAGAACAATATCTCCAGGTAGGGTTAGGGTTAGTTCCAGGTCGTTCCTGCCATAGCGGCAGATATTCCCTAGTCCATCTGGACCAGAAGAGGTCTGCCATATATTGGATTTGTCTCCATCTCCTACGTGAAAAACAATCCTCTTTCACAAACACTCCTGGTGGCATGATTGGTTGTTTTTTCATGAGCAAAAGATGATTCGGAGACAGGCTCCAAGTCGTTTGGATCATCCGATGCTTTAGTAATCGTTCGGTCGTTCATAATGGCTTCAACTTCACATAAAATGGTGTAAAGCCCTTCCTTGTCTAATACCTGTTGATTCAACACTGAGTTCAAAACCTTTCGAACCGTGCAAATTTGTCTTTCCCATATTCCACCTTGATGGGATGCTGTTGGGGTATTGAAAATCCACTTGATTCCTTTTTGGACAAGAACTTCACCTATTTTGGACTGATTTATATCTTGAATAGCTTCTTTAAGCTCTCTTTCAGCCCCAATGAAGTTTGTTCCATTGTCTGATCGAATCGTAGAGTTGTCCTCTTGTCCTCTCCTGGAGATGAAACGTCTTATGGCATTTATGCCATTAAGGCTGTTGGCAGGGCTCTAGACTAACTTTTTGCACTGGGTGCACTGGTGCGCCTAACTTTTTTTCTTAGGTGCACCAGCACAAAAGTTAGGTGCACCCAAATTTTTATATAGGCAATATTGACTAGTAAAACGACTAACTAACAATCTGGTCAACATAAAGTTCTTTATTTGAAGAACAATTCTACAAGAAAGGTAACTTACTGAAAAAGTGTTGGTGCTTAAAGTGCTTCACTGAGCAGAGATTTAAACTTAAAACATCTCAAGATAAATAAAATCTAAATTAAGTGTTTTAAGGGCGTCAAACTGAACCATCTCATGGCTCAATGTATTATGGACTATCCTCCATTGCAGTCACATGCCCCTCGGATGGCCAACTCCTGTAGTTTAGCTTTCTTGATCTTTGTCCTTGGCTAAACCAGCTGACCTCACTCTCTCTAGCATCAACATCTTCCAGACTTGGCCCTTCTACACTGAGTCTTATCAGATCTTCCACTGTGTCTGAACGAAGGGATACTCTAGTGCAGTGCTTTCAAACCCCCCCCCCTTAAACCCATAAAACAATCCTGCGCCCCATCCCACCACAGACTACCAAATAATTGCACTAAACATAATGAAAAAAAAAAGTATTTACAGTTTTTATAACCAATTCTTACTATGCAAAAAAGAAGTATACTTAGGCCTTTAGTGTTATGTTAGAAGCATTTTTATACTCATACCTTTTCTTGATTTAATATTTAGATTTTTTTTTAGCTTTATTTTCATTTAAATGTTTAGTTTTGAAATGTTGTATGCATTTGTCATGTTTATTTCATGTCTTTATCTTCTTAAATGTGTGTATATATTATGTATAGTTTTAACTTTTAATTTTAGTTACTTCTTATTTGTAAGCCGCTTTGGATAAAAGCGTCTGCTAAATGACAAAGTAAAGAAAAAAATAACTGTTCTGTCTAATCGTCTCTCTGTACTCATTCTGTATTTTAATGCAGCCAAATTCTCAATAAAACTGTTTTACTTTATATATTTGACTGTTTATGTTGTCAGTCAACAGGATAAATATGAAATAATGACTGAAACACGTCCCTTTAAGAATTCATAACCAGCTCTCCCTTCCAAGAAGCTAGTCTTCACAAAAATACTAATTTATAATTGTATTGAGCCGTTGTCTGATGAAATCAAATAAGACACAATATAAGACAAGACAATTCCAGTGCTGTGATTTCTTCTATATTTGCATGTACATTTAGGAAGCAATAATATCTGTTTTAACTGAACGGGCTCCTCTCAGACGCTTGCTGAACAGAGCAGATGCAGAGAAAGCGCGCTGATCTCGAGCCGTTGCGGCGATCACAGAGACACTCTGAGAGACTCGATTTGTCACTAGTTGCTTTTTTTGGAAAACAAAAAGTTGCTATGGGGGTCTACAAAGGTGCTAAATGTCGCTAAGTTGGCAACACTGCACGCATCTCTACTACTCACCTCTTTCTCTCTGTCTGACTGCAGCAGCACACGTGACGTATTTGTCAACGCGCGCACACACATACAGGAATATCTGGACCACGGCCAATCAGAGGGGGGGTCCGCCCTTCACTATCTCTGATTGGTTTAGACCACGATATAAGCCTAACGGGAGTGTCTTTTGTTGAGTTTCTGAGTCGCGGATACTTTTTTTTTTCTTTTCTCGAATGGCTGGACGCACCAGTGCGCCCTGGGATTTTTGTTAGTCGCACCCGTGAGAAATTAGGTCGCACGTGCGACCAAATTGGTCGCACTCTAGAGCCCTGGTTGGCAACTTTAATATGAACTGCTCTCACAGTTAAACATGTGAACAACACTCCATACCTCTTAATCAAGCTGCGTCCTCGTTTTATTAAGAAGGGACCAAAATAATCCACACCTGTATGTGTAAAGGGAGGATTATCTGGCAAAAGACGATCTCTTGGTAGATCTGCCATTTTCTGTTCACTGGCTTTGGCATGTAACCTTCTACACACTGTGCATTTGGAAATCAGCTTTCTTATGACTGCATTGGCAGCAGCAACCCAGAATTGACTTCGTAGTTTTGAAAGTATCTGATTTCTGCCACTATGGCCCGTGTTTATATGTATATCCTTCAAAATCAAAGAGGTTATGTGCTGCCTTTTATCAATGATTGCTGGATGTTTAGCAGTTTCTGGCATTGCAGACTGATTTAAGCGACCTCCTACTCGTAGTTTGCCATCTTGGACTACTGGGTCCAGTTTGTACAGAGGACTACTTCTTCTGACATTGTTACTTCTTTGTAATGACTTGAACTCCTCAGGAAATGTCTGTCCCTGGCTGTATCGGATTAGACTCAATTCAGCATGTTCAATATCTTCAAGTGAAAGAGGTTTTTTAGTCAGTTCCTTTTTCAGCTTGAGCATTTGAGTTTGCAAATGAGCCTGCTGTTTGTTTGGATCATTTTCAGTTTGAGCTACTGCAGCTTGAATTTCTCGTTTCTTGTGTAAAGAAAGGTGATGGAAGAACAGCACATCTTTGGGGAATTTGGTTACTTTCAGGTATTATATCATAAATACCAACCAACTAAAGTCTGGATCTAAAGCGCCTCCCCCTCATCCAGCGCAAAAGCGCGCGACTTCTCTCGGTCACAGAACAAAGGAATGTGACGGGAACGTTTCTAAAAGATATTCGTTCATTTCATGACTTTCAAAAACATCTACACAAGAAACATATGGATATTAATGTTGTACTCTTTCTCTCATATGCTTGTGTGAATATGAATTACTTAAGAAATGTGGGCTGATTTTTAATCGTGCCTTAAGCTGTAACGTGTAGGTTGCAGTGTTTAGACTTGTATGAACGGTTGCAAAAATGTATGAATCAGTAAGATAACGAATGTGGTGATATTATAAATGTGTAAACCTGGTAAGAGTTTTAATACATGGGTAAAAGTTTATTTTTCGTCACAAAGTGTAACGAGGGTAGAAACCATGGACATGGGCGGGGCTCCGCCCCATACCGACACTCTGATTCGACCAGCCGCCTGTGGGTGGTGTCCAAATCGGACTGTTTAAAACAACGCGCCAGCGTGCGCTCTCTCTCTCTCTTCCTGCTCTCGAAACTCGCTCTCCAATGCCGGAAGGACGGCCCGCTGAACTCTCGCCTTAAGACCGGCTGAGACAAATAACGCACGCGCGAATCAAAGACTGTGTAAACGCCGTAACGTCGCAGAACCAGCAGCGTAACGACGCTTCCATCTCAACGCAGAACCAGCAACAAATAGCCTCCGCGATTCCAACACGGCTCCCCGGTGACGTCACGCAACAGCGACGCGAGCCAGCAGAGATTCCCAGAGCAACACGTGGAAACCACGTGGAAACCGAATCAAAGATCCAGCCTGCTTACCAACAAAAGCAAGTATCAGAAACTGACTTTCTATTCTGACTGAACTGGTAAATTGATCTGAGTACAGTAACAAAGCATACACATTTGTTTGTGATCTTTCCGGTTGGTTTAAGTTCAAAATAGCTAAGAGGGCTATTTTAACTTCCTGAGTTTACTCACCAAAATCCCGTATGCATGTGTGTATGTTGTGTGTTATTACGTATGTTAGAATGTTAGTATTGTAAATAAACCTTGTTTCGTTTTATAAAGAATTGTCTCTGGAATGTGATTTTCAAGTATTGTATCCTTCTTGCTACAAAGACGACGTTTACCTTAGCTCGAATTTGAGAGATTAATAGAATATACGGTTTAGTGATCGCTGGACGACCACTTAATACAGTATAAATTGTATGTTAAATATTAATATTACTTTAATCAAGCAATATTGAATCTTTAACAATAATTCCCGGAGCTGAAATAATAGCTTCATATTAAATTGCATTACATAATGGTGGAGAATACGGGCATTAAAGATTAAATCTGAAAACCAAACCAGAGACAATAAGAGTATTTCTCACTTTTATCCGGAAAAATTGAGTAAATACAGAGAAACAAACGGTTATTTGTGATATTGCATTCTTGTTTGTAAAACACTGCGTTTTGAATGAAAGAGAGGGTAACTGTTAACTCCAGTTTGTTGAGAAGAAATGAAACTGCAGGAAATAATTAATATTCGTGATTAAGACACGAGAAGTCGCTTTAACAGCGCATGGGAGGCGAGTGAGCGTGTTCCTCATTGCCCCTCTTTTAAAGCCTTCGTGGTAATGTGTTGTGCGTGCGTGTTCCACTGCAAACCCAGCCACGTTATTCTCCCGGCTGTAGGGTATTAAAGTAGCTAATTAAGTAATCCTCAGCCATTATTTGATTTCACACGAGTGAAGTCCAAACGCGCGGCGCTCAGACAAAGGAGTGGCCATTCGGTTTGAGAAGGGAGATTGAGAATAATTTGCAATCGATTGAATTGTTGTATGTGTGCTGTCTGAACAGACAAATATTCGCATAACGGTCCGTCGAGGCCGTGATGAGTTATAATTAATCTGTAGATTAATTGATCTCGCCCTAAACGAGTGAGATTATATGTGCTATAAAAGATTCAAATCTGAACAATGCTTGTTGATTTGGAAGCGTGGAGCACATTTACAGGTCACAGGCACTGAGTTGTCATAGCGACCAGTTTAGCCAGGAAAACCCCTTCCGGGCAGTTGCTAGTGGAGATTTAGCCACGTGTAAACTAATAGCATTAGCGCTAAGCTAACAAAGAAACTTTAGCATCGTAGCAAATGCAATGCGGTTTGCCTTACGGCTAGCGATTAGCACATAGCACTTAGAGAGTTTGAATGAGTGAATGCAGTGTGTGTGACACTGCTACTCACATTTCCGTTCTCTCTCTCTATCTATCTATCTTCACATTTAAAAGACTAACGTATGTTAATAAGCTGGCTGTGTTAATGTTATACCCATTCATCTGTCTGACAATTTCACAGGTTGGTTTAATAAACATTTGATTAAAGTCTTTTACTTTTTGTGGGTACCAGCTTAATAACTGGTGGGTTATTAGAAGATAATTCAGTATTACCTCATTACCTTGATAATATGGGGATTTTGATTTCATGCAATTATAACCGCTTTTCTGATTTTAAACACTTCAGTGGAGGAGTTGCTATTGTTAGGGATTTTTAATTGTTAATTGAATGTCATAATTAATTACACATTTGAAATTAATTTCATTTAATAAAATTATTTCAATTCCTGCCTCCAAGTAGCAACATTGTCCATTGATTAATCACAAGCGATCTTATAATTTGACAACCACAGTAAAACCTTAATTATTATCAAGAGGGCCAGAAATTTTTAATTTCGTTTACAAGTAATTAGGATACAGATTAATTTGGTTTGATGTTAATGACACAATGAGGAATGAGTAAGTTGGAAATTATTTAATTACTATTATAGGAATCCGAAACTAGTGATTTAGAAGCTGTAATTTAATTTCATAATTAATTATGAATTCGAAAATTCTAATTACATTTAATAATTAATTACACTTCCTGTTTACATATTGCAACACTATTGGGTTTTCAACTCAATGGTAGATTGCTCTTGTAATTCTAATTGATCCTATCAATTTTAATTATAACATCATAAAATTTTAATTAGAAACCACAAATTATAATTTTAATTTCAGACTTAACACAAGTTTGGCACTACCTGTAGGCCATACTTCATCTCCTTAGGTGATCTGATTAACTCAAAAGAAATTAAATAAAATAATTTTATTAAGTTAAAATTAAATAAAGTTCTCTTTACTTAGGCCTGAGAGTAGATAGTGCTCCCCCTAGTGTTGTGTTGGTGAAGTGACAGTGACACCATGCAATCAATGTCATTTCTCACCAAGCTTGGGGGTATAAAGACGTTAACCTTCTAATTAGAAAACCCCAAAAAGGGAAATTAAGGTTTCCCCAACTTAGGTCAGTGTGTTTACCCAGTGTGTACCCAGCGTATCGCCTCAACAGCACCACCATCCTGCCAACTTATTATTAGTTTTAAACCTTGGGAATAAATAAATCTTCTCTTACATTTCCTCCCTGTTACTAACTTCTTCTAATTTTACTTGTTAGCTAAGACTTTGCCAGTGGAAAGATCACGAATAGAGAGAAATGCCACAATTGAACAGATGTTTATGAAACTTGAGAACTGTTTGCTATTTACCCTCTATTGTGAAATCCTACCCCTCCAAGTTAAAGCAGGTGCAATGAGAAGACAACATCGGCAACATTTTTAAACACGCGTGAGAGACACGCTAACCAGCGTTGCGGTGTAAAATTGCCATCAAGGGACCAGTACTGTCATTGCTATTGTTTTTCCCCATCCAGGAGAAAAATTACAATAGCAATCATAGTCCTATTACAAAAGGAGAGAGCCCGCTTATAATTTTCTGACTAGAAGCGTCCTTTTAAATCAGACTTAAGAAAAAAAAGCAACAAGCAGAAAATCTGCTATTAAAAGAGATATTTGATTAGTATTATTGTCCTTCACCTTCGTATTAGATTGATCTCCTTCCAAAAGGGAAAAGGAGACTTTCTCATACAAGAAAAGGTGAAGCACACAATTATTATCCTTGTGTACTCATTCTGCTTTCTGCATTCTGCTTTTCTTTCTCTGTTTCCCAGCTGTGCTGCCCTTACGTGTGCCCAATAATTTCTCTGCAGAGACTACGAATTAGAAGCACCCACCACAGAGGACCACAGAAACAGAGAATCACACTCAACACTAGCATACACTACACTGTGCACATTCACACCCCTGTTTGTGTTTTGTTTTGCTTTGTTTCCCATCCAAGGTCTGTGTCAGTTCGGTCCAAGATCCCCATCACCCGCCAGAACATGTCTCACAAAACAGAACATGTCGGTCACTGGGAAGGACTGGAAATGTGGCTAAGTGTTACAACAGACAGCATCCTCCCTAAAGCTGCTGAAGCACTCCGACATCAGACACAGGACCAACTAGATGACAACATCACAAGCATTATGAGACAAGACCCAAGTCAAAATTACAATCACAAAGAATTAGCCAAGATCACCAGCTCCTTAAGCCACACACTCATCGCCACCCTCAAACTGAGCGACAAGCACGCTGCACAACGCCAGCAGGAGCCGACAAGCGCACCACGACGCATAGAGCAGCTGGAACGTGAAGCTCAGGAACGACAGGAAGGGACCGATGAGGTGGAGCAAGGCGCAGAGGAGGAGATCAACAGGCTAAAAGAGACTCTAGCAGCTACCAGCCATGAAATGCAACAAATCAAAGAGGACTTCGCTGATCGTGCAGACAAGCTACAGTATGCAGAGAAGCTACTAGAGAAGGCAAAGACTAACTTCAGGGACAAAAACAGCAGAATTGAAGCTCATCTGGCTGAGTCAAGAAGCGAGATCAGCCGCCTAACACGACAGCTCGACTACGTCGCAGAGGAATCTGAAAGTTTCCAGGAGGAACTCAAGCACGCTTATGAACTGCGCCATGAGCCGTCAAGGACAGGACGTGCACCAACCGCACCCCTGCCAAGCAGGACCAAGTCACCTGTGCCTGGACTGACACGTGAACATAAGACAGAGGGGGTGGTGTTAAAACATTCATCAGCGCCGTCTGAAGAACTTTATATCACGACAGAACCAGAAGAATCTGCTGCAGCCAGCCGCAGATCGTCGCATGGCTTGGACCTAAAAGATCTTGACAAGCTCGCCTGAAACATTGGCAAATTCAACCCCAGCGTGCCAAACAGCCAAAATGTCCAAGCTTATCTGCAAGATATTGATTTCCATCTGGAAATGCGACCTAACGTTACGGACAAAGATAAACTCTACTTACTCCGAACGACATCCAGTCCCGAAGTGCGCAGCTTCCTTGACCGGCAGCCTGTTAACACAAAGACGGACTATCAATGGCTTCGAAAAGCCCTCATTAAAGAGTTTGCCGACCCTGAGTCCGATCAAGGCTTAGTGGCTGCCCTGGAGACGAGACAAGGACGTCACGAACCTCCTCAAGCTTACTACAGTCGACTCAGACAAGCATATTTTGGAACTCGCAATGATTCTGACATGGAAGATGAACTGAACTTTAAAACCCTCTTCCTAAGAAGCCTTCATCCTGGCATAAGCCATCATCTTGGCATTCTTGCATGTCCACGGACAATGAACATTCAGCAGTTGCGAGACTTGGTGCAAAAGGCCTACTACAAACAAAAGATGGCCTCAGAAAAATGCGTAAAAACCCCAGCACTCTTTGATTTCAACACGCAACACCATGAACTGGCTCTAGAGGGCACCCAACGCCAAGACAGCGCTAAGCCACCACACAAAGAGTGGAATGCACCCCCGTCCAACAGAGAACGAGACTCACACGCTGGCACCCGACCTAAACAGAGGTATGACCGCTGGGATGGACCGCGTGGACGTCAACGCTCACCTGGACGACACTGGGATAAGTCATGGGACCGAGCAAATGAGAATCAGTGGGAAAGGGAAGAGGAACCAGATTCAGCCTGACTAGCTGTCGGACGAAAAGGCAGTGACAAGCTGAACAAATCAGCCACAGAAAACAGCACTGCTTCACCTCACTCTCAGAGAACAGTAAACACCCTAACTTCAAATGGACATGAAACCCCAACTGAAAACCCAGCAACAGAGTTAAACACTAACTCAACACCCAATACTCCAAATCACAGCAGTGTCCAACAAACACCTGCTGATGAAATACCTCAAGTTCCTGAAAGTGCTGTCTTAGTCACCTGCCATTCCTCCGAAGAACACCAGATCAGTTCTGACATCCTAAACGTTTCCTCCCAGACTCCAGCCCCTCAAATGACCAAACCGATGCCCTCACCACAGCAGGTGCATCACATGAAGAGTCCTGGACACTTCATGCCCTCCCACCCAACCCTACATTGGCAGCAGTAACCCGCCGCCAGCACGCCACTGGCGCGCACACCCCTGCCCTCTCCCGCATTGCCATACCACCTCAGTTCGCTGCTGACGATCTCCTCACCCTCCAAAATGCTGATTCGTCTCTACGAACCATGACAGCTCACATGTCAAACCCAGTAGAACATTCCATTTCCTCCACGGACCTGAACATATCCTCCGAGCTCCGCAAGCTCCACTCGGTAAAGCACATGTTGCATCTGCGAGACGGTGTCCTCACTGCGCCACAGCTCGTAGTACCTCACGGCCAGAGGGGGATTATGCTGACACACACGATGCACCCTGATGTGTTGCCAGTTCCAACCGGCAAATCCAAACCACCGACAGGAAAAGGGGGAAGATCAAACCCACTGACACAGACTGACAACCATATGCACCACACAAGCATAAGTATTGTAATTTTAGGAAAACATATAGCAACCATGCTTAGACACAACCCATATTCTCTCCTCCGCAGCACTGCTAGGACCAATCTAGTAGAGAGGAGTTACTCTCAATTTTTTTTTTTTTTTTTTTTTTTTTTGCTTTGTCGTTTGGTTTCTTTATCTCGTGTCTCACTTTGTGTTTTTCCTTTCCTCTCTCTCACTTTGAACCCCCTTAACCAATCCTTGAATCCAGGTCCTGAAATTGAGATCGACTTCCATCAGTAAAGTCGTTGTAATTCGTTGTGAGAACCGTTGTCGACCGATCAAGGCCACCCACCAAAATCATGAACGACATGATACGCGATGTAAGTTCCTTCATTGACAACGTAGCCATGAATAGGATTCCGTGCTACACGATACCTCTTAGCCTTGTTCAAACGTTGTAACTTCGGCCACTGCGGGCCCCGCTAGTCTCATCCAAACCCATCTCGCCCCTTTCCCGGTAGCGCTATTCCCATATATGCAAACCCAGAAACAGGTGACTTAGTTGTCTTTTCAGTTTGCCCATTATCGACGTTAATAATGTTTACCGGCTCAAAACGTTGTGAATGTGGGATTACGGCAAGGGAAAACCTATGTCAAAATCCACACTCCTAAAGTCGCTGCGTATCACGATAACAACGAGCAGTTGTATCTGGCCCCAATCTTAAAGATGGGCACGCTCACTTAGGACATTCACTCCCTCTACCCGAGTAAACTCTGCATACGCGATAATACCAAGGGCATCTGCGGTTTAGAATCCATTAAACCCGACACTAGCTGCCCCGCCGAAGCAACACCACGTCCTCAAGTTGAGGTAACGCAAGCCGAAATCATTAGAAACCGATGGCTGGTCAACACCGCAGCACGAACAGCTACCCTCACATGCGATCAACACGACACCGCCACGCGCATTAATTTGCCTAACCAATCTTTATGGATCACTGTCCCTAAGGGCGCGATCCTCCATATTGACGAGTCAGCATTGTATCACCTCACCGACGATGAATATCAGGCTGAAATCGAAATCTCTTATTGATTTGACACCGGCTGACAGCTTTAGAAGCTATCGCTCGCCTTCCGCCCGCCGGCGTGCCAATTATTCGGCCTTGGTCTGCCGCTGACACAGCACTTTGTATCTCTACTATCGTAGGATATGTTGTGACTTGGACACTGGCCTTCCTCCTATGCAAGCGAGTGAACGCCGTTCAAGAGTCTCTCAACAAATGCACGTCAGGCGTCCCGCGCCTTTTCCGACGTGGTGAACCCGAACCCGAGAATTCGACCAACCTGATTGAGATCATGCCTATACCGCCTCGTCAAACCCCTGACAATTAAACCAGTCAAAATGACCCAATTGTCAATAATGCTAAACAATGCATCCCTATGTCTTCTCAAGTTTCTAACCTGTTCCTTCCCAAATTACCCTGCACCAGGATTCAGTCAGGGATAGAAATTATGTTTGTGTCTTGTATGTGCCTGTTCTTTCTGCTTCTTGTTCCAGTGCCTGACGATGTTCCATCGGGAACATCACCAAGCAAAAGGGGGATGTGTAAAGAAAGGTGATGGAAGAACAGCACATCTTTGGGGAATTTGGTTACTTTCAGGTATTATATCATAAATACCAACCAACTAAAGTCTGGATCTAAAGCCCCTCCCCCTCATCCAGCACAAAAGCGTGCGACTTCTCTCGGTCACAGAACAAAGGAATGTGACGGGAACGTTTCTAAAAGACATTCGTTCATTTCATGACTTTCAAAAACATCTACACAAGAAACATATGGATATTAATGTTGTACTCTTTCTCTCATATGCTTGTGTGAATATGAATTACTTAAGAAATGTGGGCTGATTTTTAATCGTGCCTTAAGCTGTAATGTGTAGGTTGCAGTGTTTAGACTTGTATGAACGGTTGCAAAAATGTATGAATCAGTAAGATAACGAATGTGGTGATATTATAAATGTGTAAACCTGGTAAGAGTTTTAATACATGGGTAAAAGTTTATTTTTCGTCACAAAGTGTAACGAGGGTAGAAACCATGGACATGGGCGGGGCTCCGCCCCATACCGACACTCTGATTCGACCAGCCGCCTGTGGGTGGTGTCCAAATCGGACTGTTTAAAACAACGCGCCAGCGTGCGCTCTCTCTCTCTCTTCCTGCTCTCGAAACTCGCTCTCCAACGCCGGAAGGACGACCCGGACGGCCCGCTGGACTCTCGCCTTAAGACCGTCTGAGACAAATAACGCACGCGCGAATCAAAGACTGTGTAAACGCCATAACGTCGCAGAACCAGCAGCGTAACGACGCTTCCATCTCAATGCAGAACCAGCAACAAATAGCCTCCGCAATTCCAACACGGCTCCCCGGTGACGTCACGCAACAGTGACGCGAGCCAGCAGAGATTCCCAGAGTAACACGTGGAAACTACGTGGAAACCGAATCAAAGATCCAGCCTGCTTACCAACAAAAGCAAGTATCAGAAACTGACTTTCTATTCTGACTGATCTGGTAAATTGATCTGAGTACAGTAACAAAGCATACGCATTTGTTCGTGATCTTTCCGGTTGGTTAAAGTTCAAAATAGCTAAGAGGGCTATTTTAACTTCCTGAGTTTACTCACCAAAATCCCGTATGCATGTGTGTATGTTGTGTGTTATTACGTATGTTAGAATGTTAGTATTGTAAATAAACCTTGTTTCGTTTTATAAAGAATTGTCTCTGGAATGTGATTTTCAAGTATTGTATCCTTCTTGCCACAAAGACGACGTTTACCTTAGCTCGAATTTGAGAGATTAATAGAATATACGGTTTAGTGATCGCTGGACGACCACTTAATACAGTATAAATTGTAAGTTAAATATTAATATTACTTTAATCAAGCAATATTGAATCTTTAACAATAATTCCCGGAGCTGAAATAATAGCTTCATATTAAATTGCATTACACTTGTTTGATAGGTGCTGCGATATTTCCTTCAGCCGCAACATCCAAGCGATTGCTCTCTTCAGTCTGTACCATTCTGAGTAATACTCAATCAGTTTATCCAGATGTTTCACTTTTCCTGTAGCAATGACACAATTTACTACAGCTGATTTTTTCAGTTCAATCTCCGTTTCACCTGCTTGGTCTGGTCGCACTGGCCATTCACTCTTGTGTTTGAAAATGAATTCTGGACCTTTTATCCAACTTTATTTTTTTCAGGAATTTTTCTACCTTGATCCCTCTGGAGGCCATATCTGCTGGGTTTAATGCAGTGCCAACATATTTCCACTGTGAGGGCTCCGAAGCTTCTCTTATAAAATAAACCCTATTGGCAACAAATGTTTTAAACCGTAAGGCTTCATTCTCAACGCACTAAGTCAGCAGTTTCATCTGCGTCATCCATGTTTCAACAATAATTCACGAACAATAACTTGCTAAACTCAACAGTAAAAGTACCCTTTAGGTTGTAAAAAACGGTTTCAAACTGCAGAAACAAATTTAAATGTCCACAATAACAAGAAATCCGTGCTCGATTCTGACTTTCACTTTCATCCGTCACACTAGTTTTGAACGTGCATTTAAACGTGCATCCCGCTCCGTTCATCACGGAATGTCCATAATCCTTGTAAATCCTTTTCGATAACAACTGCAGCATCAGTCTTGATAATCCAGTTTCCACTTCGCGTAGTTCCAATGTGAAGAAGTCTTTTGACTGAAATGTAATGGCGATCTATGTCTTTCTGTTCTCCGCCATTTCAACAGGGACTGACACAAAGGATTTGACGCGTAAAACCACGAACTTACAGTGTAACAGTTTACTTTTCGTTTGTCAGGATACAACAAAACTCAAAAATCAAACTTAAGAACTATTTACACTATTTCAAGCTTCAAATTAAACATGGTTTCAAAGAACGGTCAAAAGACTGTCTAGCACCAAGCCCTTTCATCCTTCCACTTCAAAACTATATCACATCAACGCCTGCGTATTGCATATGAAATTGATCTAAGAAACTTCACATACACAATATATATATTACAAAATATGCAACTGAATATAAAAAAACAATGACTCTCAAAATAAATAATATAACAATAACATAGAAAAAATATTATAATGTTCTTAATGTTCTGTATGGCTCTAACATTAACTAATAAGTGTTTCAGTGGCTCACCATGTGTCTCCCTCGTTTGTCTCCCTATTTAGCCCACTGGTGTCTGCAGTCTTATGCTGATCCGTTGTCTTACGTCTTGTGTGTTATGTTGACTGTGCAAACAGTGCTCTGCCTGCCTGCCTGCCTGCTTTTCCCCTTCGGGGTGTTTTTTGTTGCTCTTTGTTTTATCTTATTATTAAAAAGAACCAAATTCATCTGCACTTGAGTCCTCGCCTCATCTCTCTCATTACATTTCACTTCTAATTATACCCTGTATAATTTATTATGTGACAAATAAAGAAACCTTGAACTCACGGATCCTGACAGACATGTGCAAACAGAGAGCATTCAGTGTGCCAGCGTCCTCGTGCAGGTTAACAGGTTAAAGTATGTTGATTTTGTTGTAATTTAATAAAACACAAGACTTTCTTCTTGCTAAAACATGTTAGCCATTTACTTTTCAGAAACTTGTAACATACATCTCCGTTATCCAATTACAGCTCGTCTTTTAAAAATATGACTGGAAAAGAAAAATGAACAGAAACCTATGCCACCATCTAGTGGTCATTTTACAAACAGCAACTGAAATAAAGCCACTGGCTCATTTACACAAACACAAAGATAACAACAATAATCATTTTAGTAAAGAGTGTTTTTCTTTTCTTAAACCAACACTCCTTCTCACTCGCAATACAGAAATGATTAACTAACTGGTGAACTTGAACTGTTCTCCACTCAGCCCCTTTGTGAACATGTCTGCAACCATGTCATCAGTGTTACAGTATTTCAGATCAATAAATCCATTTGCAATTTGGTCTTGAATGAAATGGTATTTAATGTCAATGTGTTTGGCACGTCCATGATATTGAGGATTCTTTGCCATGAAGATTGCAGACTGGTTATCCTCAAATATCACAGTTGTTTTTTCTGTTTTGTTCTGTAGATCTGTCAGTAATTTTCGCATCCAGACTGCTTCTTGAGTTGCACTTGCCAATGCCATGTACTCCGCTTCTGCAGTAGAGAGTGTTACGCATGACTGCTTTTTGCTTCTCCAGCTAACTGCTGCTCCGCTGATTTGAAACCTATATCCTGACATGGATCTGCGATCATCTTGGTCTCCAGCCCAATCAGCATCCGAAAAACCAACACACTCTCTTGACTCTTCTTTGTGGTACAGCAGACTTAAATCCAGTGTGCCATTTAAGTATCTCATGATGCGCTTGACAGCAGTCCAGTGTTGCTTTGTAGGCTTTGCACAAAACTTTGCAACATTATTTACTGCATAAGCAATGTCTGGTCTTGTCCTTGTTGACAAATAAAGCAAACTTCCGACAGCAGACTGAAACCGTGTTTGATCGATTCCTTCATCATCATCCAAAGGTTTGACAAGCTTTGTGTTGATGTCAACCGGTGTGGCCACTGGTTTTGAGTTTTCCATTTCAAATTTTTCCAACACACTTTTGGTATATGTTGTCTGGCCCATCCAGATTTCTCCTGTTTTTGTTTTTTGAACAATTTTCACTCCTAGGAACTGTGTTAGCTCTCCCATGTCAGTAAGCTCAAAATGTCTTGCGAGCCATTTTTTCACTTCCATCATTCGCTTATCACTGTGTCCAGCCAGAAGAATGTCATCTACATACACAGCAATGATGAACATCTCATCTGTTTCTGTAGTGTAAATGCAAGGATCACTTGGTGTTTGCACAAATCCCATTTTCTTTAGCTGGTTGTCTAGAACAATGTTCCAGCACCTTGGTGATTGCTTCAGACCATAAATGCTTCGATTTAGTTTGCATACCAGATGTTCCTTTCCTTCAACGACAAAACCTTCAGGATGTTTAATATACACTTCCTCTTTCAGCTCTCCATTTAGAAATGCTGTTTTGACATCCATCTGATGAAGTTGTAGTCTGTGTTGGACAGCCAGAGCAATTATTGTTCTCACTGATTCAAATCTCACCACTGGACTGAATGTCTCATCATAGTCTGATCCAAATTTCTGAGAAAAACCTTGTACGACTAAACGAGGTTTGTATCTTTCAAAGATTCCATCAGCATCAGCTTTCACCTTGAACACCCATTTACTTCCTACAGTTTTTCGATCCTTTGGCAGTTCTACCAATTTCCAGACATTATTTGCATATAGTGATTCCATTTCTTTTTCCAATGCTTCTTTCCATTCAGCCTTGTCTGGACTGGATAAAGCATCTTTTGCAGTCTTGGGTTCCATGAAAGACGTACTGGTAAGTGTTACCCATTCTCCATAACGATCTGGTGGTTTTCTTGTTCTTTCTGGTTTTTGAAGCTCTTGTTCGGTTGAGTTGTTCCTGGTAGAATTTTGACATGCCGTTGAATTTGTTGAGTCTTCTTTGTCAGGTTCTTGACAGTCAAATTCCACATAATGTTTTGCAGCTCCTTCTTTATCTCTCTCAGGCTCCTCAACTGCACCCTCTGATTCATTGAAAATCACATCTCGACTGTAGAACACTTTTGCTTTTTTCAGATCATAGAGTCGATATCCTTTTGTTTCAGTTCCATAACCTAGAAAGATGCATTTCTTTGCTTTGGAATCAAGTTTTTTTCTTTCATCTTTGGGTATGTGTGCATATGCTATGCATCCAAACACATGCAGATAATCAACTTTTGGTTTCTTTCCTGTCCACGCTTCAAAAGGAGTCATCCCTTCGACAGATTTTGTTGGACTTCTGTTTCTCATATACACAGCCATTGACAGTGCTTCCGCCCAGAACCTTTGAGGTAGTTTTGCATCAGCTAACATGCATCTCACGGTTTCCGTCATTGTTTTGTTCATCCGTTCAGCTACACCGTTTTGCTCAGGAGTTTTTGGTACGGTAAGCTCATGCCGAATTCCTTTTGTCTTCAAGAAATTTTGAAAGGCAGCTGATGTATATTCTCCTCCATTGTCGGTGCGTAAGATTATTAGCTGTTGTAATGATAACATATAATATATATATTGTTATAAGGGAAACAGGTCAATTTAGCTCAAAGGGAATCATTAATGATTTTATAGGGAATTTGAACAGACTCACTGTTTCACGGCGATTCACTGAACAAGCCGTATAACAAACTCTGCACTGGATATTAAAATCCCAAAATATAGTCAAAACACTTAAATAGCACAGTAACAAAATCGACAGATTAAGACATTAACTTGTGAGCACAAAACACAAGATATTTCTCTTTTCAATATAAATAAGACTTTATTTATATAAATCTAAGACATGTAAACTAATCTACACAAGCATTCACACATTCACGCGTTGCAGAAAGAGAGAAAGTGAGGAAAGGATTAGATTAAGAGAATGAGAATTTGATATCCCACGTTTACAGCAATATGTGCAATTGCATAAACCTGAATCAATCACATATTTAACACTCGCATTGACTTTTTCAATGAGGCTAAAATCTATATTAAAATTACACCAGCTCAGCAAGAATCTGGGGTTTGTACTTGCGTTGCTTTTGTGTTTAAGGATTCCCTTTTGTCCTCCGTTTTGCAGGAAAGGGTTTCTCCGAAGTCGCTGATTGGCTTAGAGTTCAGGAGTCGTTGAAGTGGGCGATGTTTCTTGGTTGGTTTTGCAGAGTTGTGGGCTAGTGTTAATTTAGATGGGCTCTCGAGGTCGGACTCGGAGTTGGTAAATTTAACTTAGCACACGAAACTCAACGGAAATAAAATAAACTAAAGTAAAAGGATGTAAAGAAACTAGGTGGCTTTTCTTCTCATTGTGGTCGCAGCTGGCTTGTGGCCCAGAGCACATGGCTGAAGAGAGAGTTAGAGAGAGCTTGTAGATGGCATTTTCAAGAGAGCGCATTTTTTTGAGAGAGAGGGCGTTCAAGAGGGTGTCCTAGTATTTAAACTCGGCTTTCAGACACCTCCCCAATAGTTGTCTTGACCAATTAGATCCTATGCTGGGCTTTGGCTGCTGCTTTGTTGCTCCACCCAATCAATAAATCAACATGTCATGGTCAGTCACATTGATCGAATTTTACATATTCTTGCAAAGTATCCTTTTGGATGTGATTTCTATAACCAGAATATGATACACTTGACAGAAGAAATGTTTAAAGCTAGAATTATCAAACTCATACATACCAAACATGACATTAACCCTTAAGGCTTAAGCTAGTCAATACTAATTAAAAGCACGACAAACACAAGGATTAAAACAAGGATAGTCAAATTTGTGGGTCACATACATAATATGCAGTTATGCATAGAAATTATTAGTTTCATTAACAATGAGAATGAAAGTCTTTTAAGATGATTTTACAGTCTTTGTGACCCAAAGAATTTCAGCCGGATCCTTTGTCTTGTTGGTGTGGTCGGGGGAAGTCGATCTAACAGTCCGTAGCTGTGATTTCTATCACAGATTTACATGTAATGGTCACATGTTGCATCTCTTTGACCATTAATATTTATTACTCAAATGTATTACCAAATTTGATAGCCTCCTTCCTGCATTGGAATTATCATAAAGTGTTCCTTTGGTTTTAATGTTGCAGGCTGTATTCAGACAGGCTGGAGCTAGGGGTCTGATTTATGACTTCCTGCTGTTGTCTTGTGGAATTCGGCTCCTCATGTTTCAACCATGCTTTGATCGAATCTTGATTTGTCTGGTTCGGTCCTTGATATACTACACTGTTTTCCAGTATCTTTTTCTACCAATGCTTTCCATTCTAGGAACTTCTGAAAAACTTAATCTTTGTGCTTTAGAACGTACGTCCACACATAGTGAGTGTTGTCATCAATGAACGTGAGGAAGTATTCAGCTCCGCTTAGAGACTTTGCATTCATTTTTCCACATACATCACTGTGCACAAGCCAAGGGGTTCAACTGCTCTTTTCCGACCATTAGTTTTGAACATACTGCGATGATGCTTTCCTGCAACACACGACTCACAGAAGTCTGTCTTTTGACACATCAAAGTCGAATCCATCAACTAGACTTTCACTGCACATATTCTTCAGATTTTGCATTCCTAAATGGCCATATCGTCGGTGCCAGACTTGCTCCTTAGAATCTTTATGGACATTTGCCTTCTCTGCACACACATGTTCACTTTCTCCGCATTTGACACAGTAGAGACTGCCCTCTTTAGTTGCAGTAGCAATCAGCTTCTGATTCATATCTGTAATGTAACAGTCATTCTCTGTGAACTTGACTTCTTTTCCAGACTGTGTTGACTTTGACACACTCAGTAAATTGTATGACCGTTGAGGTACATACAATACATCACTCATCTTACACTCCTTTTGTTTTATCATCGGTCAGCTGCATCTTTAGTCGTACAGTGCCACATCCTGTTGCTTCTACAGAGTATCCATCTCCAAGTGTAACTTCTTGTGACGGTTCTAAGTTGTTGAACTCAACAAACATTTCCTTGTCATTACACATATGGCAGGTTGCTCCTGAATCAACAATCCAGCTATTTAGTCCTTTCTCAGAGCTTATAGCTAGTGCATGACTGACTATTAAGCCGACACTTTCACTGTCTGAGCTGCTACTTAGTTTTTTCACACCAGCTTTATTTGCCTTGTGTTTGTAGCTCACCTTTTTGGTTTCTCTGTTAACATCCTTGCTCTGCACAAAGTCGTTGAAGTCTCTGCAGTTACGCTTAATATGTCCAAATCTTCCACAGTAGTTACACTTTGGACCTTTCCCTTTTGAGATCTGCTTTCCAGTCAGGGCTTTGGCATCACTGCTGGGTTTTTCAGCATCTCGTTCCCGTAATTTGCGCTCTTCGTGCAGTAATCGTTCTGTGTCGACCTCCATTTTTGGTACATCTTCACATGCTTCGAATGCCGTTACTAACATGTTAAACGAGTCTGGTAAACTGGCGAGCAAGTGTACCATGCGATCCTCCTCTTCTATTGTATCACCTACAACTGATAGCGCATCAAAAGTTTCAATCATAACTTTAATATGCTCCTGGACCGCATCTCCATCCTTCAACTTTAACGAATAAAGTTTACGTCTCAGTGCTAGCTTGTTTGCCCATGTCTTCTTCTGAAACTGATCCAACAGTTTTTTCCACACCACAATAGGATCTTCAGGCTCTCCGATTAAATAGAGCAGAGATGGTTCTATTGACAATACAATGGTAGCCAACGCTCGGTCCTTTCTAGCTAAGTAATTTGCCCACTTACTTGCATCTTCTCTTGGAGCAGTTTCTATACCATTCACCAAGTCCCATAGTCCATCTCTCAACAATGCCATCCGACACTGCACTTTCCACGTAGGATAATTCGATCCATTTAACGGAACAATCGCCACTGTTTTAGATTCCGAGCTCATTTTTCTTCACGAGAACTTAATCTTCAAAACAATCCTGTTGTAGCTTCTCTGTCGCGTTCTGGGCCCATAACCTGTTGTAATTTAATAAAACACGAGACTTTCTTCTTGCTAAAACATGTTAGCCATTTACTTTTCAGAAACTTGTAACATACATCTCCGTTATCCAATTACAGCTCATCTTTTAAACATATGACTGGAAAAGAAAAATGAACAGAAACCTATGCCACCATCTAGTGGTCATTTTACAAACAGCAACTGAAATAAAGCCACTGGCTCATTTACACTGAAACACAAAGATAACAACAATAATCATTTTAGTAAAGAGTGTTTTTCTTTTCTTAAACCAACAGATTTCTGTACTTAATACTTGGTCGGGGCTCATTTAGCATGAGTGAGGTGTGGCATGAGATCAGCCTGTGGCTCTGCTGAGACACTATTGAGTCTTCAGCTCGGATCCACTGTTTCTCATCTTTCTCTTGAAAATATCCCATAGATTACATATGGGGTTCAAGTCAGGCATGTTGGTGGACCAATCAAGCACAATAATACATTGGAAGTGATTTTTCACTGTGGGCAGGTGCTAAAGTCAGAGGTGGGGGCAAGTCACACATGTTCATGTCTCAAGTCTCAAGCAAGTCTCAAGTCACAGTACAAACAAATCAAGCAAGTCAAGTCCTGATAAGGGTCAAGTCAAGTCACAGTATCAAACAAGAACAAATCTAATTTTGCCACATGACCTTATTCATTTTTCCTCATAAATTAACTGTAATTATACTTTTTAAATAATAATGTTTTAAATATAACATTTTGAAAATAGGCAAAATACTATTTTGTATACCGATAAGTCTGTAATTAAGACAATATTGATGAAAATACAAGATAAAAATATGTATCATTTATGTTATGAGTTTGCCCATCCTAGGAGACACAGATCATATTTAAAAGATGTTTGAAAATGATTTTGCACTAAATATCTCCAGCGAAGACTGGGATTTAGTCTGGGAGCACGCTAAAGAATTTCAGTGAGTAACAAAACATGCTATTCAATTTAAAATAACATGCTGACTACAAATCACCCCTTATTCAATACAATTAAATTCAAGATTATTTGTATAGCGTGTTTTACGATACAATCGTTGCAAAGCAACTTCACAGGAAATTAAGTTTATAAAATAATTTATATTGTAGAAACTCAATATAATTAACTTATGGCAGACTTTGGTTAATTCAGTGTAATCGCTGATGGTTGGCTTCCTCTGAGGTCCTCTGACGGGTTGGCATCATCTCTTCTCAGGTGTTCTAATTTCCCAAAAGTGTGGACATTTTTTTAAATATTACTGTTATTGTGTCATGAAATGCAGTTTTAGGAGTATTTCAGGCAACAATGTAGTTGTTTAAAACTTAAAATTGCGGTTTATTTATAAATATAGCACCTATTTGAAAATGTGCTTCGCTGATTTCAGAAGTGTGAGCTCCACATTATCACCGCGTGCTCAGTGCTCATGTAACCGCCTGACATCTGACTCTGATGTCTCTGTAGGGGTTAAACATTAGGTAAAATTTGTTTTGGGTAAATATAACAGGCAATCTTTGGTCTCATTAATCTATTATTTATTCCAGGTCATATTGTTTTGACTGAGCACAAAGTTATGTTTCATTAATTATTTATTTATTAATCACAATACAGCACTGACTTTATTTTACGTACATTTGACTGAATTGTTTGCCCTTGTCTAACACAATGGACCATCACCAGCAGACGTCATGGCACCCAAAACATCACTGACTTCAGAAACTTCACACTGTACTTCAAGCAGCTTGGATTCTGTGCCTCTCCAGTCTTCCTCCAAACTCCAGACCTTGATTTCCAAATTAAATGCAAAATGTATTTTTATCTGAAAGTAGGACTATGTTTGAGTTCTTCTTCTCCGTAGCCCAGGTAAGATGCTTCTGACATTGTCTCTGGTTCAGAAGTGGCTTGGTAGCACTTTTCCTGAAGATGTCTGAGCGTGGTGACTCTTGATGCACTGACTCCAGCTTCAGTTCACTCCTTGTGAAGCTCTCCCAAGTGTTTGAATCAGCTTTGCTTGACAATATTCTCAAGCTTGCGGTCATCCCTGTTGCTTGTGCACATTTTCATCCTTCCAGTCAACTTTGCGTTTAATATGCTTTGATACAGCACTCCTTGAACAGCCAGGCCTTTCAGTAATGACCCTCTGTGGTTTACTCTCTTTGTGGGGGTGTCAATGATCGTCTTCTGGACCATTGCCAAGTCAGCAGTCTTCCCCATTATTGTGCTTTCAAAGAACAAGAGATAGACAGAATTTATACTGTATGGATGGTCATTTAATGAAACTTAAATGTAAATATTATATTTTGAGTTACTGGACTTTTCACTTTTTGAACTGGTTTACTTTACATGAATCTAGAATATATGAAAGTTTCACTTTTTGAAATAAGTTACAAAAAGGATGTTTTTCCACAATATTCTAAGATGCACCTGTGTGTGTGTGTGTATTACAAAGCACACAGTTAACTCCAAAGGGAGTTTCACTTTTTGAAATAAGTTACAAAAAGGATGTTTTTCCACAATATTCTAAGATGCACCTGTGTGTGTGTGTGTGTGTGTATTACAAAGCACACAGTTAACTCCAAAGGGAGTTATTCTCTATATAAACCACTGTTATTAGTAGTAGTGATATTTCTGCATTGCAAATAATTTACTTGTGGATCTAGTAGATTAATAGAACAAGCAGCACACGTCATGCACGTGACTGTTGTTTGACTAATGCATGGAAATGGGGTGTGTTCAAAATAATAGCAGTGTGGAGGTTAATTAGAGAATATATATTAAAAACAAATTCAAACAGGTGTCATTAATTGTCCATTGTTAAGGAGGAAGGGAAGCAATGTGTCACTGAATTAATTAAAATGGGCCGTTCCAAACATTGTTCAGAACAACTTAATTTAATTAAAAATTTGATTGGAGAAAGGAAAACATATAAAGAAGTGCAGTAACTTATATGATGCTCCTTTTTCCAGTAGTGAGGTTCTTGAAGCAGTTCAACTTAAAGATTAACAGACGCTGCGGCTGAACACAGCTGAGAGAAGCACAGATGCTGATATTTACACGCGCTTAATCTCTCTCTCTCTCTTTCTAATAACTGCATTAGCCTGCATATCAATGGCTCAAGCCTCTGTTATTAGCTCTAAAATAACGATTTGGAAATTGCAATGGAAGGTTTATGAGGTCTGCAAGAAATTAGTTCAACACACACAAGATTTCAGAACAGAAACATGACAAACGTCTTGAAATAAATCATCTTATTGTCTTAAGGTTAAAATTATTAGAGAAATAATGCACTCCTGAAGTGGTAATGTGGCCACGATATTCCATTTTTATTGACTGAATGAAAGCGATCATTGCGATTGAAAACACTGAAACAGTTTCCACTGATAACGCAATATTTAGTTTGCTTTGGTGATATTATATAGGCGTATTAACCCCTTAACTGTCACCGTTCAATATATTACCATTAAACCCTAATCTAATCATAACGAACTATGTATCGTTGGAAAGGTCAAAGACTCCTAAATGGATATTTTACCACTGTTTGTTGTTTAATTATGTAGGATCAGTAATAGATTCATTTCTGACAAGAGTGCACCTCAAAACATACACACCATAACAGGAGCTATGATCTTTGACACAAACATTCGATTCGTTTACTTTTCACTATCACATGTTTTAGTAGTCATCATATATATCATTTGAAAGCTTAAACCCTTAGAATTCGTCCTGTGAAAACCGTTTTGAAATCGGACATTGCATTACCATAGAAATGGTACTTTAAAATAAAATTTAGCGGGCTCCTCCCCCTTGATGGGAGGTGTCATATTCCAAATGTATTACGGTCTTATAGAATCAAAACTTTTGATAATCTTGACAAAATACATGTCCTCAGAAAGGTCTGAGTCTCAAGATTCCATATTTGGTGGTTATAGGAGTAATCATGAGAGAGAAATGTATACATTTGTGACATTCATTCAAACATTCATAAAAACATGTCAATGGGTTTGGATGGCACCCAGTGGCTGTTTGTGGTATAATGCATAAACAAAATTGTATTGTAACCTCAATTTTTTTTTTATATCAACTTCAAATTTGGAACACAACTTCTTTACACGTGGCTTTAATTTTATGCCAAATTTGGATTAAAACTATTTTTTTTTAAATGTATTTTATATAAAATAAATAGTACAATACATAAAATTTACAGTAAAATTAAACTTTTATATATTTTTTTACTTTTTTTTCCATGATTTCACTTCCGCAATAATCTGCTGATTGTTTTCTTTAAAAAGAGACCAACCTTAGGTCTGTATTCAAAAGCATTCATGAATTATAGAAATGTAACTTTAAATAGTAGGCCTAACTCCCGTTTGTTGCGGTTGTAAAGCGATACGGCCGTTTTAATAAGTGTATAGTAAATACATTTTTTAACTCATTAAGAATGCCAAAGATTTGCAAGATGTGGAGGTATTCAAATACTTTTATATTGAATTTTTTTTTTTTTTAACGAAAAACCGGAAGAGAAGTGAGATGGCGGGCGATCGATGGAGTGATATGTGAACAGCATTAGACAAGCGTCGATGTGAGCTGACGAGAAGCTGGACCGAGCTTGTGCTGTCGTGAGTTTTGACTGAGTTTGATCACCGAGAAACTGAACTGCGTGTCTGTGGTAGACCAGGAAGGGCATTGCTCCTCGTGCCAGCGGAGACGGTGTGTTGGCACGAGTGTTCATTTTCTACGGAAGGGAGCCGAGATACTGTGAGTTTTCTTCACTGCTGTTTAACCACAGTTGATGTTCTGAAGAAATACACAGAATGTATTTGTTTATTTTGGAGTCAGAGCAGCTTGGATAGAGTGATTTTGCTACTGTTTTCGAATCAAAACCCTTGTGTGTCATTTTTGATGCAATAGTGTCAACGTGTGGACACGAACGGCATTGCGGACGCATTGACGCTTTTCTTTTGACAATATTTGTTCCTCTATTTTTTTTTTTGTTTACTTTTGGACATTTTGCAGTATTTTCGTTTAGAGACTTTAAAATAATTTGTTTTTGGAAGGACTTGAAGTGAACAAATCCTAATTACCGTGTTTTTTTTTTTAAAGAAAAGAAAGAGACTTTTTGTTTTGTTTTCTATTTTTGTTTGAGTATTATGGTTGAAAGGAAACTGAACCAAGTTTGAATCTGAACAAAATTAGTTTTTATTATATTTTGTACATTTCTTGGTGAATCATAATAGAAGTAAAACAAAGAGATAATTCCATGATTATTGTACTCTTTGTTTAGTTTATTCTGTTATAAGCCTTAGGAAATAAGGGTAAAACTACTGTTATCTTGGAGTAGGAGTATTCCTACTGTCTTGTGGGCTGGTGGAGGGGTTGAGCAACACCATTATACTCTGGGTTGCTACTGTGTATGTTATTAGATTCCAGAGCCCCAATCCTTATCAGTCGCTGCTACAAAACACAAGTGCTAAATTAACAAGGCAGATAAAACATACTTAATAAGAGAAAAAGTACAGGAATGAATTGTACTAGGGGGTGAGGACTTAGATCTTATCAATCCCTAGTCGTCCAAGATAAATTGGAGTAGAAGTTTAACTCCCCCTACATTGTAGTGAAATTCCCCGCTACAAAGACAAGAAGCTGATCAAATGAAGATTGTGTTGGATCATGAATGAAGAGAAAAGGAGTGCGGGGTCGAGATGAAGAGTCTTACTTGCTTACGCTTTCTTTTCAAATGTCAGATAAGAAGCCAATGAGAAAAGAAGAAGTGGCAAAGAACAAAGAAATCACAAGTGCATTGCTCAAGCATCGGCATACATCCGTTCCCAAAACACCATGCACTGGTTCATCAGTTTGTAACAGAACCATAGGAGTTAGTTCAGCCTTGCGTATAAAGCTAGAGTTGTATGTTGCACAGCATGAGAAAAAAATAAAATTCATGAATACATGTTTACACATTGCCTATGCTTTCTCTACTGAATCAGATGCAGTTTATTTTTTTTCAGAACAAGTTTTTCTTCTGTTCAGCAGATCATCTGCTATGTGTACAATCTGTGTGAGAGCCCTCAGGATCAGCACATCTATGTCATTCTGTGTATCAATCTCCTCGTGGTAGTTCTTCACAGGGAAGATGTGGCACATAGGGACACCAACCGAATTAGAGCACTCCTGCATCTGTAGAATGAAGAACACAGAATTAATATTTCTGGGGGTTTTACTAAATAAAAAAGAATCTGCTCTAAACCATATCTGTGTTTGTGATGTGTTATAAATGTATTTGTGTGTGTCATTGGAAAGAGCGTTTCAATTATTAAATCTCAATCATCAGTTTTTGCTTAGCCATAATCATGATTTGCAGCAAATCATTTAAATAATGCATGTATTATTATTATATTGTGAAGCAAAACCTAGACTGTTAATAAAGCCAGAGGACTGACCCCACATGCTGTATCTGAGAACCTGTAATTACCTTCTGTTTTATCTTCTTGCTCGTGTAGATTTTTTTCAGATCTTTCTCGACTAGTGGGCACGCTTCATCCACCTTCGTCATGATGAGTACCTGAGGAATTTCTCTTGAATGTGAACATCAATTTAAATATTTATTAATCCATTGTGTGATGTTGCTTGAAGCCTTTTTACAATCAACATAATTTTTCTATATTTGTGTGGCATGAAGAAATAAAAACTTTAAACAAATACATTTAGTATTAAACAGATTATTAAAATGTATTGCTGTTACTCACCCAGACTGCTGGCCTTCTGTCTAATATATTTCATCTTTTGAATGACTCCGTCCTTCATCAGTGATATCTTGTTAGCTGCTATGACGTAGACCAGGCAGTATGTCAGATCCTCAGGGCTTGTTTCACTTCTGCAGTCATCACTTTCAGCTGAAACAGCCATTGCTGGATCGAACTGAATGTAAAGATAAAAGAGGAAAGGCACTATTTTATAATTCTGACATGTCAATACATTGTCTGAATAACATTTACATAATTTCACAAAGCCACTTTAAATCTGTGTAAATTAATAGGTAAAGTTTCCTCCTCACATTGTATCCTTCCTTCAGGAGACCCTCGAAGGCTTTGGCAATGTCTTCTGGATCTGCACCAGCTGATTTTTCGTCTTCCTGATGTGCACCAGCTGATTCTCCGGCTTCTAAGCCCATGATGTCATTGAAGACAAAAGGCAGAACTGATTGTCCATTTCTTATAGAATAGAATAGAATCTGTACTGTAGATAAATGCAGAAATATAACAATAAAATAAACAACTTGGGTATTTCAAATGTGAATACAAAAGCAACCAGCACGTAAAATGAGGCATTTGGATAGTTTCGTGTAGATGATTAATTGAGCTTGTTGTTGTAGAAGCTCCTGGTCGTCATATAGGGATTGATTGGCATAAACCCAGATGCACACTTAAGTGATTCAATAATTTTAAAGGGGTCATGAACTGAGAAATCAAATGTACTATAAAAATATCCTGTAAGTTTAAAAACTCCAAACTTCATCTTTTTAACAAGACAGTGTCATGCAGGCTTTTTAAAGAGGCTGAAAGTAAAATATTATGCAGTTCTGTGTTTGCTATATACTGAGTACTTATACATGTTTAACCCAAATGACCCATGTAGTTTTCAGAGTATGTAACAGTAGCATCCATCTGTTATTTGAATAAACTAAACTGTTGGCCAATCACAGCAGTGGGCGTTTACTTGCGAGTCTTGAATGGGCCCCGCCTATAAAAACAGATCGTTCTGCAGAGAGGCTCAAAAACAGGATAGAAAATAGCCTATAAAAACCCAAATATGTAATAATGATTGGCGAAACATTCATGCATTTAAGGGTTAAATGTCATGATAAAACAGCTTTGGTCTCCAAAATCTGGTTGCTTGAGCAGCGGTTCAAGTGTGTTGATATAACAGCCCGACAGCATAGACTTTGCACTGCTTGCATCACATTGCTTGTGAGGATTTGTTCAGCGTCTCATTCAACACAGCTGTTGTAATGGTGCCATTGTGTCTTTCTTCAGAACTACTGTTTGGGGATGAGTTTTTGGCTCAAGGTCTGCATTTAAAGTCACACCAGAGGTGTTCAGCTGGGTTTCTCCAGACCAGTCAAGTTCTTCCACACTGACTGAATCATAATTTCTCTTTGATCCTTGTCTTATACACAGAGACACTGTCATGTTAGAATAGAAAAGGGTCCTGTCCAAACTGTTGCTATACAATTAGAAGCACACAATTCCCTAAAATATAATTATATGCTTAAACATTAAGATTTGTACTCATGGAAATTACTAAAGTAGTCAAACCTTTCATTAGAAGGGGTGCCAATACTTTTGGCAATATAGTGTTTGTGTGTGTAGCTTACATCATTTATTAAGCAATCTTATTTTAATTTAAAACATATGGATACACTTTTAAATGTATGGATACACTTACTGTTTTTGTAAAACTTGTTCCAAACCCAGAAGAAGCTTGAGCAAGGGCTTCTGTTGTGATTCTTCCCTGAAAAGCACTATTGACTGAGTTGATGAAGCTGGACTTTCCTGCTCCAATGTCTCCAGCTAGCAAGATCCTGACGTACTTAACTTTCGAATCGCTCAGTTTAAGCTCTCCGAGGTCCTTCTTCAAAACTTCTTTCTCGCTGTTGAAAAAGGGGCATTTTTACAAAGAAATGTTGAAGATACACACGTTTGCTTGTACAAATAGATTATCATCTTTATTTTATAAAGAAGAATTATTTTCCACTTACTCCCAGCGTGTTTCCCTCCATGGCTTATCAAATTCTGTTAATAGAGATGGAAATAATTTATGATTATGATCACTGCAAAATAAAAGATAGATATGAAAAATCCATTCACTAAAAACTAAAATTAAAGGAATATTTCAAATGTGTCTTCCTTCAAAATTATGGTCTTAGATTAGATATTGACCAATCTTAGACTTCATAAAAGTAAATACATATACACAATGAGAGGCAATACAAGAAACTAGTGAGACTAGTTATTTAATAAAAGGTAAGAAACGAAGAGGGACAAAACAAGCAAAGAAACGAAACAGCAAGACTGACTAAACAGGTGAAATGTGTCGTGTGCTGGTAAAACAGAACTTTGATAAAGAATGTATCATTAACTTTGAGAAGTATTCCATTAAGATAATTTAAAAACGAAGTTCAAAAGTTTAAGTAGGTTTTTTTTTGCTATTATTTTCAATCCTTAAAGGATTCACTATAAATATTATAAAGTCTGAGGTGATCTCTAATTTCGACATATTTCGAGTACAAATTTAAAATGCACTTAATCAAGTTCATGTTTTATCCTGAAAGTACTTATTATTTTCTCATCTATTTGTATATTTGGGATGCACCACATTGAAAATGTGAACATTCTGGATGCACTTGTTCTTCTCTTTGTGCTGTGCAGGCAGGCTGTGACAGCGTCTCTGATTTCAAGCTATATTTATACCATCCAGGTCCAACTTTCACTTTCACCATGTTAATGTTTTATGACTAAGCAGCCTATATCCTATATTTTGTGCCATGTGACTCAATAAAAATACATCTGCAGACAGATTCTGTTTTCAAGGTCAATTATTTAATGCACTGAAGAAGAAAAAAATATGCATAGTAAATGTTAATATAATTCAGCGTGTTTCAAACGACTGAATCTTGTTAAAAGTTACATGCGGTGGCCATGCATCCGTGAGATATGCATCCGGAAAGGGTGGTGGAAAGGAACTGTTTTCTTTACCTATGAACTATTGAAATAATACAACCTTAACAAACTCATTTGAAGGTGTGACTTTTTCTTTTGATTAAATATGGAAAAGGAATTGACTTGTGAACAATATATTGCATACGTTTTCTCAGCCACGTTTTAAATGGCTTGTTTTCTTTCTGACCGATCTATTGCATTGCCTTGTGTTTTCATTTGTATGTGTAGCTGGTGGTTTAAGTAATCCTGGGTTAGGAAGTGTGCATTTGACCTCTAATAATTCTATTTGGTAGATTAATTCTACCTGGCGCCCGAACTGGTAACCTTGTTTCGTGGTTAAAATTCCTATCATTAGGAAAGCCACCGTTACACCGAACAAGCCTAAACAAACTCAACAATGGCGGACGTTGCGTTGCTATTGATGTTCATGGCTTTGCGAACCTACATCAGCATCCAAACACGGCAAATCTAACGTGTTCGTATTTAGCTGCTGTTTCAAATATGAAGACACTTGGAGCAGTGGGCACTGTTCATTCAGCGGTTGAAGCTCCAGCACGGCCACCGCATGTAACTTTATACAAGATTCACTCGTTTAAAACACGCTAAATTATATTAACATTTACTATAGAACCATTAATTCACCAATAAACATCTAAATGAATGCATCTCTATCTAAATTAATTATTTATTATCTCCACAAGCGATCTCAGTTTGAGTATAGTTCTGTGTAAATAGATAAACCGCTGTCAGCAGTTTTCATAATTTAGAAAAACATTTTAATAATTCTGATAAAACAGTTAAGAAATGCAATAAAATACTATGTTTTGTTTGTTATAGCTTATTTCAATATTCCAGAGAATATTATTCAGTGAATTATTCTTCACTCTTTAGTCTATTAAACAGATCATAAACCTAAAACTGTAGTTTAAAATTAAGTTGATATGACTTCTGTCCTTTATTTTCTGCATTTGAAAACATTAGACATTATTTTGCTTATTGTTAATATCAGTGTCGCTGATGATGCTTTTTATAAATAAAATGATTTTATTGTTGTAATTTGAAGATTAAATTTGACATGAAAGAATGTTAATTTTCAACAGTTTTTTTGTTGTTGTTAAGACGACTGAAAGTGAAGAATGGACTTACTGTTATTTATGTACTTTATAACAGTAAATAAATATCGGTTCTGCATATCGGTTATCGGTACATAAACATGGAAATAATTGGTATCGGCATCGGTTATAAAAAAAATCAATATCGGTCGATCGCTATTAAAAATTTGCCCATTGGCCTCTGACCATCATGTCCTCCTAATCATCCCCATATACTGATTGGCTTAATCACCGTATCCTCTCCACCAATAAGCTGGTGTGTGGTGGGAATTCTTGCGCAATATGGCTGCCGTCGCATCATCCAGATAGGTGCTGCATTATCTATATATATGTAAGGAATTATTATTATTGTTATTATACTGGCTATTTGAAATAGCATCACCACATTATCAAATTACTTACTCTATGCTTACAGTATATAGTGTGTAGAACGCACACAGTTTGAAAATGTCCTGTACCAATATTACCTACTGTAATCATTTTTATTTCCTAAATGCAGGCTTTATGACCAATAGTTCAGAATTAACATTCATTTGTTGGATTAATTGAACTAAAATGTTTAAATTACTAGCCTTGCTTTCCTCTGCAGAGCTGAAATCATGAACAAATATTTCCATTAGGTCAAACCTTTTATTCCTTCAGGCGATCAGTGCACTTCTAACAACCATGTTTTCAGTTTGAACCTGTATAACTGTGGGGAGGGGGGAGGATTGAATAACTGCAATGATTTCAAGGAAATCGAAAGTGAAAGGAGAATCAACATTTATGCAAACCAATCTCTCATCGACCACTCTGAAAATTAAACTAGCAAAAGTGATTTTTTTAAGTGAGGAGAGTGAAGACAATTTATGTAAAATCATACTTATTGGAAAATTACTGAGATACTCAGAACAAGCCAGAGTCAAGTCAAGATCTTTCAGCATAATGCATAAATACTAAATTAAACAGTACTGAGACCTTCGTTTCAAATCCCATCAACACTGCTACTAAGCCAGACTGACAGACAGATGAACCTGATTGGATTTACAACTGATAATTTGATATTCAATAACAGACGTTCAAAGAGTTAAATAGGCTGCAGGTTGTTCCTCAACCTCAATAAAACCACTGTAAAATTCTCTGGACTCTCTAGATAAATAATTATCACAAAAAATAAAGAAAGTTTAATTAGATCTTTTGGATACATATATGCGGCTTTTTGGCATGTTTACACCACAGGAATTAGGAACGGTTTTACCTACATAGTGTCGGCCCAGATCAGGCCCACATATGGCACATGTGGAATGATGATCTGGCCCACATGTAGCGTGGAATTATGGCACTTGGACCGCTCATGTTTGCAAGATCTGGGCCAAAAGCAGGCCATAGTAATGCCACATGTCAGCCAAGAGCAAAGAAAGTTGTTTGGGGTGAGGATAAACTGAATGTGATCTGCTATGACGCCACAATCGTGTTGCATTGTGGTCTGTAGAGCGGCCTGAAGTTTGCATTTGAAGCAGACTCACTCCCTCTGACAAAATCGAGGGGTCGAGGGTCTATCCATATAGACTTCCCTCATTCACTTCACGAAGTGGAACGCACTTCAAAATGGCAGCGGCGATTGCCCCGAAGGGAAGTTAGTGAGTGCGTGTCTAAAAGTGGAGTGGAACAGGATTTTCTACCATTTAAATTAAATAATGTATACATCACTATCAAATAAATGACAGAAAAAATGCCAATTAAATATTAGTGAAAAAAATATATATTATATTCAATTATAATATACAGGTGCTGGTCATATAATTAGAATATCATCAAAAAGTTGATTTATTTCACTAATTCCATTCAAAAAGTGAAACTTGTATAATGTATACATTCATTCCACACAGACTGATATATTTCAAGTGTTTATTTCTTTTAATTTTGATGATTATAACTGACAACTAATGAAAAACCCCCAATTCAGTATCTCAGAAAATTAGAATATTACTTAAGACCAATACAAAGAAAGGATTTTTTAGAAATCTTGGCCAACTGAAAAGTATGAACATGAAAAGTATGAGCATGTACAGCACTCAATACTTAGTTGGGGCTCCTTTTGCCTGAATTACTGCAGCAATGCGGCGTGGCATGGAGTCAATCAGTCTGTGGCACTGCTCAGGTGTTATGAGAGCCCAGGTTGCTCTGATAGTGGCCTTCAGCTCTTCTGCATTATTGGGTCTGGCATATCGCATCTTCCTCTTCACAATACCCCATAGATTTTCTATGGGGTCAAGCTCAGGCGAGTTTGCTGGCCAATTAAGAACAGGTATACCATGGTCCTTAAACCAGGTACTGGTAGCTTTGGCACTGTGTGCAGGTGCCAAGTCCTGTTGGAAAATGAAATCTGCATCGCCATAAAGTTGGTCAGCAGCAGGAAGCATGAAGTGCTCTAAAACTTCCTGGTATACGGCTGTGTTGACCTTGGACATTAGAAAACACAGTGGACCAACATCAGCAGATGACATGGCACCCCAAACCATCACTGACTGTGGAAACTTTACACTGGACCTCAAGCAACGTGGATTCTGTGCCTCTCCTCTCTTCCTCCAGACTCTGGGACCCTGATTTCCAAAGGAAATGCAAAATTTACTTTCATCAGAGAACATAACTTTGGACCACTCAGCAGCAGTCCAGTCCTTTTTCTGACGCTGTCTGTTGTTCAAGAGTGGCTTGACTCAAGGAATGCGACAGCTGAAACCCATGTCTTGCATACGTCTGTGCGTAGTGGTTCTTGAAGCACTGACTCCAGCTGCAGTCCACTCTTTGTGAATCTCTCCCACATTTTTGAATGGGTTTTGTTTCACAATCCTCTCCAGGGTGCGGTTATCCCTATTGCTTGTTCACTTTTTTCTACCACATCTTTTCCTTCCCTTCGCCTCTCCAATGGCGTAACCATGGTATAGATATTGGGGGGGTCCAAATGTGAGCCCTCCCCCAGATATTTTTTTTAAGTTCAGTCGCGGATCAGATCGTAAAAACAAACAGGCCAGGCCATCAACGAATGAATAGAGGCTTATCAATGGAGTGGGAAGTGCGGGAACTTGGTCTGTGACTCCAGCAGTTCATTATTCAGCCTATTTTCAGGGTATCATGCTAGAAACCTTGCTATAATACTGAGCCATTTAAACGTGATATTTTTTCACATTTATTCAAAAATTTCCGCAGTATTTTTGACCATGGCACTACTTTTTAGGTGTCTACTTGCTTATCGTCTGAAAAAAAGGCGAATGTCCGCCTGTTCGTCCTGCTTCTTTCTTTTAGCTCCTACCTTCATTTCATTTAAGCACCAGTGACAGTCGGACTGAGCGGTTTTTTCAAACGATGCCGCAAGCTGGCGTTTACGGGCTCAACCAAGTGTACAATCGAGGGGGGGTGGTCACACAGTTTTGTTTCCCTTGTTTTTCCTAAATTGAAAGTAAATCGGAAATAACAACAGATCCACTAGGCTACAACCAGGGTTCATAAAAAGAGGGCATATCATATGTCACATATTACAATATAATAGGCCAATCATTGGGGGGGACAGATTGGTATTTTTCACACGTCCCCCCCAAAGTATATGGTGGTTACGCCATGCGCCTCTCTATTAATGTGCTTGGACACAGAGCTCTGTGAACAGCCAGCCTCTTTTGCAATGACCTTTTGTGTCTTGCCCTCCTTGTGCAAGGTGTCAATGGTCGTCTTTTGGACAACTGTCAAGTCAGCAGTCTTCCCCATGATTGTGTAGCCTACAGAACTAGACTGAGAGACCATTTAAAGGCCTTTGCAGGTGTTTTGAGTTAATTAGCTGATTAGAGTGTGGCACCAGGTGTCTTCAATATTGAACCTTTTCACAATATACTAATTTTCTGAGATACTGAATTTGGGGTTTTCATTAGTTGTCAGTTATAATCATCAAAATTAAAAGAAATAAACACTTGAAATATATCAGTCTGTGTGGAATGAATGTATAGATTATACAAGTTTCACTTTTTGAATGGAATTAGTGAAATAAATAAACTTTTTGCTGATATTCTAATTATATGACCAGCACCTGTATATTATATAAAAAAATAAAATATTATGTGTGTTATCATTTATGTGTATTCATGAAGTCAAAAGGTAATCTAATAATGTGGTCTAAGTTTAAATGTAAAACAAATAAATACATTTTAAGACATCTTACCATACCAGGCTATTCGAACCAAATGTATTTACTCTTAGTTTTAGGATATGGTTCAAGGTTTCTTTATTTGTCACATAATAAATTATACAGGGTATAATCAAAAGTGAAATGTAGGTCAAATCAGGTCCGCTCAGTGGACAGTGCAAAGAATTAAAAAAAATATATAAAAGTAACACCACACAAGAGCATATATAAATAGGTAAAAAAGAAAGAAAAAGTAAAATGTGCAGTAGAATAAAGAAAAGTGCAAAACAGTAAGATGTGCAAACACGTAGGATGTGCAAAAACAGTATATGGGACTTAATAAATAGTACTATAAACAGGAGGGATGAGAGGGATGAGAGGGATGTGCAAACGACAGGAGGGATGAGAGGGATGTGCAAACGGCTTTTTTTTTTTTTTTTTTTTTTATGTTTATGAAACAGAGTTTGTGTTAAGGAGCCTGATGGCCTGAGGGAAGAAGCTCCTCCTCAGTCTCTCAGACTGATGACTACTTGTTTTTTATTACAGCCCGTGATCATTAATACATACATTATAAAAACATTGTAAAAATTAGGTTAAAAGAAAGTCGTCCCCTCCTTTACGTCTACTTCTCTCATCGCTTGGATTACAGCGTCGGGCGCCGCCTTTCTGAATGTGATTTTTCTCCAATGAGGGGGCAGAACATTTGGCAAATTACGCTACAGAATCAAGATGGC
>JAPDDL010000568.1:0-66410 GCA_027422435.1 Schizopygopsis pylzovi | reverse complement strand
AGCTGCTGCAGACACATATTAAATGACTTCCCTTGGACCCATTGTGCGTGCGGTCTCTTTAATACCGCATGGTTTATGTACACGTTGCTGCTGATTGGGCTGACATTTTTGACACACCCACCAAACAAGAGAAAACGTATCTCAAACCCTGTTGCACACCGTTTCCAGGAAACATGTCGTTCAACCCGGAAACCATAGCAAAACATTGGGCATCGGTGTGAGCCTGAACTTGCCCCAGGTAATTGCTGCTGTTACACTTACAGGATGATGAAATCCTTGTTTAACCCTCTGGTTGTGTTCGGGTCAAATTGACCCAAAAAATATGTTCTTTTTCCCGAAAATACTAGTTAACGTCATCGCATTGGACTCAAATTTACTGACTTTGTTCACATAGGGTATAAGTACTTCTCATTAATTTTGTAAAAAAATTCGTAATTTTTGGTGGGTTTTATTTCACCTAGTAACACTTGTGGTGTTCCCGGTAAAAAATGACCGGACTCCAAACAACTGCTTATTAATCTGTCATTATGCTATATTATCACTAAATATTGGATTCATTCTTTTTGTCAACTTGTTTTCTTTCATTTAGGACTGGTTTTGTGTTTCTATTTGCATCTGATTAATCGTAGCCCTCATTTATCTGAGAGTAGGTGCCTCGTTTTTTGAGTGAAAAAACCTTTTTTTTATGAATAATTTTCACAATATGAGATAAAAAATTATGAAAATTTGCACTGTTTCTCAGACTAGTGTACTTTAATGTTTAATCTTGAGGTTTGCTTTTAAATGCTTTTATTTTGCAAAAAAATGCAAAAAGTCACACTTGTGGTGTTCCCGGTCAAAGATGACCGGGCTCCGATCAATTGCTTATAAATCTGTCATTATGCTATATCATCACCAAATATTGGATTTAATCTTTTTGTCAACTTGTTTTCTTTCATTTAGGACTGGTTTTGTGTTTCTATTTGCATCTGACTAATCGTAAGCCTCATTTATCCGAAAGTAGGCACCTAATTTTTTGAGTGAAAAAAACATTTTTTATGAATAATTTTCACAATATGAGATAAAAAATTATGAAAATTTGCACTGTTTCTCACACTAGTGTACTTTAATGTTTAATCTTCAGGTTTGCTTTTAAATGCTTTTATTTTGCAAAAAAATGCAAAAAGTCACACTTGTGGTGTTCCCGGTCAAAGATGACCGGGCTCCGATCAATTGCTTATAAATCTGTCATTATGCTATATTATCACCAAATATTGGATTCAATCTTTTTGTCAACTTGTTTTCTTTCATTTAGGACTGGTTTTGTGTTTCTATTTGCATCTGATTAATCGTAGGCCTCATTTATCTGAGAGTAGGTACCTCGTTTTTTTGAGTGAAAAAAAGCATTTTTTATTAATAATATTTATCACACTAGTGTGCTTTAATATTTAATCAGGAGGTTTGCTTTCAAATGTTTTTATTTTGTACAAAATTGCACAAAGTCACACTTGTCAAAAATGGCTGGCCATTGAAAGTGAATGGGGAAGATCACAAAAAGCAGGACCTTTATTTTGAAATGCTTAGATTTTCTGAAAAGGGGCACAAAGTAACACTTATGCCGTTCCCTGTTAAATCTGACCATCATGACAAACAAGAAAGAACACATTACGATTTTTTTACATTATAACATTTCATGGACCAACAAACCAAAACTGTTATATTTCAGTTATATATATCCTGCACACTGACAGTTGGCTTAGTGCTCGCCTTTTACATGAAATTGGCTTGCGCTCCCCTCAGCATGGTGGCTTGGGTGTATCGCTTAGTTCGACGCAGTTCGAAGTTCCCATGAAGGGGAACGTCTCAGGTTACATATGTAACCATGGTTCCCCGAGTGGGGAACGAGACACTGCGTCACCTAGGCTGTGTGCCATGCTTCGGACACAAGCTTCAGATGAAGAAGTGGAGGATTTATTCTCCCGGTGCCCTTTGTCCAGTGGTCGCGCCGGTAGTAAAGTTATAGGCTGTCGCCGGCCAACAGGTTGTGTTTTTGTATGTATGCTTCAGACATGGGTCACGCTGACGGCGTTCCCCATAGCGACCCCTAGGGGACGCAGTGTCTCGTTCCCCACTCGGGGAACCATGGTTACATACGTAACCTGAGACGTTTTTGGCCACCTTTATGCAATAGATGACACAGCCTCTATAATTATTTCACCAAAAACCACATGGACATCACAAGCCTTACAAAAATTAGCCATGGTTTTATCGTAAAACTGCTTAATTTCTGAATGCTTGAGACTATAAACTAAATCAGACATCTCTATTAATAAAATATGCCAATAGCCATAGATAACTGTCTAGAGGTACAATTGTAAATAAAAAATAAAAATATATTGATCAAAGGTCACATCAATATAAATTAGCACAGCAAACATGAAAACTTAAATATAGCTTTATATTATCTCTGTTCTCTTGATAAATGCAGACGTTCATGCTGCAGTGAAGCGGGTTATTGCAGTGAACGAGAGCATGTTCCTCTGACATCACTTCCTGTAATGCCACTAAAACTCTTCTAGCAGCTTCATATTCCTCCGTAATAACATTAAGACTAATGAATGTGGCGTGAATCCTCCGGTCACGAGTGATTATAAACACAGATCACAGAGAAGAAACTCAGACAAACACAGAAAACTCAAGAAACACGATCGGAAGAGCAAACAAGATTGTATTGCTTGCGGAAAGTAAGGTCATTTAATGTGGATAAAACATTGATATGAATGTTCTACTGATCCTAAATTGAGTCACTGTTGTGCTGGTTTAATTCTCTTCATGTGGAAAACAAGAATGGTCTTGAGAGGATTGTAAACCAAGGAAGTAAATAACAGGGAGGAAGCAGATGACTATGGCCCAGTTATATCATAGACAAGTTTTGGGTAAAGCCCAGAGCATGTTGTTAGGTGATTCCCACCCTGTGTATCACGAGTTTCACCTTCTCCCTTCTGGTATTCATTACAGAACCACAATTAGTAAAACAAATCGGTTTAGACATTCATTTATCCCCTCAGCTCTAAAGGTTTTTAATTTAAGCTAAGAACTTTTTAGGAAGGAAAACACATTTATTCAACTTAAGTAATGGTGGAGTAATAAATTTGGCTCTTTAACTAATTATAGATCTCTAAGATGCAGCTATATTGAACATGGCACCTTATGATTAATTTAATATTTTTTGTTCCCTGTCATTTTGCTTTATTTGATGTTTGATTGATCACAGGTTCCCTCTTACGTCATACTCTGGGGTTATCTTAGGCATTTATGCACATGCACACTCTTCCAAAACAGCAGTTATTGAGAACACGCAAAAATATCTAGATTAAAATGCATTTATATTAGATATAATTTAGGATATAGATTGTACTGCATGTCAGCCTGCTTATTTTGCCCAAGAGCATAATTTATTTAAGCCCAAATGTCTTACTAACAAGAAACTATGCTTCTAACCACAGTAACCACGTAAGTTTGCAAATGTTCGTTCGTTTGCAAATGTTCGTTATACCTTTTTTTGTGTGCGCTGTACAAGGTATAAAGAATGTTTTTGCTCAAGTGGCCGAAATGTCCGTTTAATTCTCTTCATGTGAAGAGAAAATGGTCTTGAGAGGATTGCTAAACCAAGAAGAAAAAAAACGAAGGATGACTATTGCCCAGTCATATCATAGCACAGTTGGGTAAACCAAGCATGTTGTTAGTGATTCCCACCTATCACGAGTTCACTTGTCTTCTGTATGCATTACAGAACCACAATTAGCTAAAACAAATCGGTTTAGACATTGCTAGTTTATCCCCTAGCTCTAGATCTTAATGCTAAGCGTTCGACACTTTATAGGATCATGAAATACTCATTTATTCAACTTAAGTAAGGTGGACTAATACAATTATGGCTCTTTAACTAATTATAGATCTCTTAAGATGCAGCTATATAGAACATGCTACCTTATGATCTAATTCAATATTTTTTTTCCCTGTCATTGCTTTATTTAAATGTTGAGTAATCACAGGTTATCACCTCTTACGTCATACTATGGCGGTTACCATAAGGCATCTGTCCTAGGTCACTCTGCTACACTCTTCCAAAACAGTGTTATTGAGAACACGCAAAAATATCTAGATTAAAATGCATTTATATTAGATATAATTTAGGATATAGATTGTACTGCATGTCAGCCTGCTTATTTTGCCCAAGAGCATAATTTATTTAAGCCCAAATGTCTTACTAACAAGAAACTATGCTTCTAACCACAGTAACCACGTAAGTTTGCAAATGTTCGTTCGTTTGCAAATGTTCGTTATACCTTTTTTTGTGCGCTGTACAAGGTATAAAGAATGTTTTTGCTCAAGTGGCCGAAATGTCCGCCCAATAGAGAAAAGCTTTGCTCACCAAGAAAAAAAAAACGAAGGGAACATTGCTCAACATAGCACAGCAACTGCACTTGTTAAGATTACAAATTACTTGTTTCTTGCGTCAGACCAAGGCTGCATCTCATTGCTAGTTTTACTTGATCTTAGTGCTGCGTTCGACACTATAGATCATGAAATACTCATAGATCGATTATAAGACTATACAATTATTCAAAGGCAGTCTTTAAGATGGTTTAGACTCTACCTGTCTGATCACTACCACTTTATTTAAATGGGGAGTAATCTCAGTTATCACCAGTAAAGTATGGCGTACCACAAGGATCTGTCCTAGGTCCTCTGCTATATTTAAAAAATGTTGCCCCTTGATAATATTATTAGAAAATACAGGATTAGTTTCCATTGTTATGCTGATGAAACTCAATAATATATATCTCAACTAGACCAGATACAACTTCTAAATTATCTAAACTAACAGAGTGTGTTAAAAATGTAGTCCTTACCAGGTCAAGAAAATATGATCATAGTACACCAATTTTACAGTCCCTGCACTGGCTTCCTATTAAGTTCCGTATCAGTTACAAAATATTATTACTTGCTTATAAGGCCCTAAATGATTTAGCTCCTGCGTACCTAACTAATCTTCTATCACGCTACAATCCAACCCGCTCCCTAAGGTCACAAAACTCTGGACTCTTGGTAGTACCTAGGATAGCAAAGTCCACTAAAGGAGGGAGAACATTTTCATATTTGGCACCCAAACTCTGGAATAGCCTTCCTGATAACTTTCGGGGTTCAGACACACTCTCTCTGTTTAAATCTAGATTAAAGACACATTGCTTTAGCCAAGCATTCATATAATGCATCTCACAATCTTGTTCTGCAGGTATATCTGATCAAACGCACATTATTATGCTTTAGCTTAGGTTAAACAGTTTAACATCCCATGGTAACTAGGAATTACACAAGCTTCAGTCTGGATCCAACCCTTAAACGATCTGAGATGACCGAACACCTGAGAAGAGATGATGCCAACCCCTCAGAGGACCTCAGAGGAAGCCAACCATCAGCGATTATACCGAATTAACCAAATTTTGCCATAAGTTCATTATATTGAGTTTCTACAATATAAATCTATTTTAGAAACTTAATTTCCTATGAAGTTGCTTTGCAACGATTGTATCGTAAAAAGCGCTATACAAATAATCATGAATTGAATTGAATTGTGTGTGTGTGTGTGTGTGTGTGTGTGTACTTGTTGTCCCCACAAGGATTCTAAACCCTGACATTTTTTGACATTGTGGGGACTGGCCTGCAGTCCCTACGAAGGAAAAAAATTGATTCAAAATAGTAAATTATGTTTATCTGAAAGTTTAAGAATGCAAACAGGTTTTCTGGATGGGGCTGGTTTAGGGTTAATGGGTCGAAAATATTGTTTTGTCAGTATAAAAGTAATAGAAGTCGATGGAAAGTCCCCACAATTTACAGAAACAAACGTGTGCATGTGCCCGTGTGTGTGTGTGTGTGTGTGTGTGTGTGTGTGTGTCAGTGGTGTAAAGAGTACCTAAAATCCATTCTTCAGTAAACGTACCTTACAGTGAATTAAAATTACTTGAGAAGCCATTCACGGCCAATTTCCGATTAGGAAACTTGTATTTACGATAATTCCGATAGCATGTGAAAGCAGCAGTAGTTACATTTACTCCACAACACTGTGTACCTCAAACACAGAACCAGCAAACAGGAAACACTGAGTGAAAGAGAAACTCAGGGAAAGAGAAACTGAAGTGCTGTTGAGCTGTAGTGTGTTGGTGTTTCCGTATTCAAGCAGTAAAATGGCAGAAGCAATAGTTTTTCAGGATGAGTTATTGTGTGCAGTATGTCAGGATCTTCTGAAGGATCCAGTGACCATTCCCTGTGGACACAGTTACTGTGAGAGCTGTATTACATTCTGCTGGGATCAGGAGGATCAGAAGAGAGACTACAGCTGCCCTCAGTGCAGACAGACCTTCAGTACAAGACCTGCTTTAGCTAGAAACACCATGCTGGCTGAAATGGTGAAGAAACTGAAGAAGAGGAAACGTCCTGCTGACTGTGATGCTGGAGCTGGAGATGTGAAGTGTGACGTCTGTACTGGAAGAAAATGCTGTCTGATGTGTCTGAACTCTTACTGTCAGAATCACCTTGAAGAACATGAGAGTTGGTTTAAAGGAAAGAGACACAGTTTGACTGAAGCCACTGGACGACTGCAGGAGATGATCTGCCAGAAACATGAGAAGCTCCTTGAGGTTTTCTGCCGCACTGACCAGAATTGTATATGTGTGCTGTGTACGATGGATGAGCATAAAAACCACGACACTGTATCAGCTGCAGCTCAGAGGACAGAGAAACAGGTATTTAAAACTAGTGATAAATACTCAGTGTAGTGATCCAAAGTCTATTTATTTTCTGTGTAGAGCTGCAGCTTAATTACACCGAAACACTGTCAGTGTGAAGCTCTGTCTGTGTCAGTTAAACGTTCATGATACTTAGGCTTGCAGTGTGAAATAAGCATTTAATATTCATAATAATTCATTTTTCGATGATTGTTACTGATCATCCCTTCTGGAGTTTTGAACCTACAGCCATTTGTTATCAGCTCCACTTTTACTGGATTCATCTGTTCACATGATAGTTTAGTGGCAGTAGTTTTCTGTGACATTAACTTTCATCTGTTTGTCCTGCAGAATCAGCTGAAGGAGACGCAGAAGACGTTCCAGCAGAGAATCCAGGAGAGAGAGAAAGATCTCCAGCAGCTGAGAGAGACGGTGGAGTCTCAGAAGGTGAGTCTGGAGAAGAAGAGAAGTTTGTCTCCGTCTCAGTTCAGACTCACTGAAGCCTGAATCACTGTGTGTCCTAACAGCGCTCTGCACAGACAGCAGTGGAGGACAGTGAGAGGATCTTAACTAAATTGATACGGCTGATCAGAGATCAGGAAAAGCAAGCAGTGAGTCGAGCTGAAGGACGACTGGAGCGACTGGAGCAGGAGATCAATGATCTGAGGAGGAGAGACGCTGAGCTGGAGCAGCTTTCACACACACAGGATCACATCCAGTTCCTACAGGTAACACAGATCTAGAAGAACTGGATCATAGTGGACTCTCAGGAATCATTTATCTGAGCTCTTTCTTCTCAAAGATATATTTAGCTGTCAAACACCACTAGAGCAAACTTCACTTACATCTCAACTTTTTTTTAACAGAATTTCTCCTTCTAATTCATTACATCATGGTGATATCAGTAGACTCAATAGTACCGATTCTGAGTAACGTTCTTCAAAATTGGATCAGATGATCCTCAAACCTGATCAAATGTATTTTTATTGGCCTGAATTTGATCGTGAAGGTCCCAAACGTGAAGAGAAGCTGTATATTAGCAATGCTTCAGTGTGAAGAAACCCAGCCAAACCTGATTGTGTATTAAGGGTCTTTGTGAAGATTCAATGTCTCTAACCACTCTAAGCGTGTATTCACACCTGTCTTGTTTGGTTTAATTGAATCAAACTCAAGTTCGTTTCCCCCTTTGGTACGAATCTTTTGGGCAGGTGTGAATACAGTAATAACACTTGAGTGCGAACCAAACAACCGAACCGAGAGACATTTGAAGAGGTGGTCTCGTCCGCTTCCAAACGATCTCTGATACGGTTGAATGGATGAACCAATGAATGGATGACCTTAGCACATGTGTTGTTTTGTTTTACAATTTCTGGTTCACTTGAAAAAAGGGCAGTGTAAAAGCAAACCACACCAAACAAAAACAAAAATAATAATAATTGTATTCGGTCCAGACTAAAGCAAGTGAACTAGCGGACTTTCCTGGTGTGAATACACTCTAGCGTTATAAATAATGGTCTAAATGTACCCATTGAGCTGCTTTTCCTGAACACATCTACTCAATCCAAAACTGAGACTCCACTGATGTGTTTTGAGCTGTTAGATGGACATTTATGTTCTTAAAAGATGTTTTATCATCAAAACTATTTCCTTGAAAGTTCCCATATAGTGTAAGTGGAAAATACTAGAATCTGTAGCTCTAATGTGATATAATGAATATGAGATGAATGAAGCTGATGCTGTGAAAGTGCTGGATTGAGTTGGGTTACTAAAGATCAGTCAAATCTGATGTTGGTGCAGGTTATTGGGTGAAGTGTGGAGCTGATGAGTTTTGATTTCTGTTTTCTGTAGAGTTTCCAGTCTCTCTCAGCACCTCCTGAATCTACAGATGTAAATGACGATCTCTTCAGTTCTCTCATCTCTTTTGATGTCCTGAGAGAATCTATCGATCAGCTGAGAGACAAACTGGAGGATTTATTTAAAGAGGAGCAAAAGAAGATCCCAGACAGAGGTAAAGTCCTGGAGATTCATCTGCTCTCAGAAACCAGTTCATCATCATCTCATATCATGGAGAACATCATATTAGAAATGTCTTAGGAATGCAGGATCATGAGAATCACACTGTTCATGTCTGTTGATTTCCACAGTCACGTTCACCAACATTGTTCCCAGGACCAGGGAGGACATCAAACGATGTAAGTCAGTAAGAAAACCAGCAGAAAACTCACTGAGTGTGTTCGTGTTCTTCTGTAGATGGTGAAAGAAGAGTTTTATAATTGATGATGTTAATGATGATTTGCACAGGATATCTGGTCATCTGTACTGAGACACTGATGATACACTGAACATGAAGAGTTCAGATACATGAAAAGATCAAACAGATTTATAATTCCTGATTCTGATATGTTTTATCTCCATCAGATTCCCATCAGCTCACTCTGGATCTGAACACAATGAATAAACGCCTCCGTCTGTCTGAGAGAAACAGAGTTATTACTGTCACTGACACAGATCGGTCGTATCCTGATCATCCAGACAGATTTGATGTGTTTCGTCAGGTGTTGTGTAGAGAGAGTGTGTGTGATCGCTGTTACTGGGAGCTGGAGTACAGTGGACGTGTGTTTATATCAGTGTCATATAAGAGCATCAGCAGGAAGGGACGGGGTAATGAGTGTATGTTTGGATCTAATGATCAGTCCTGGAGTTTGTCCTGCTTTCCCTCCAGATACATATTCTGGCAAAATAACATACAGACTGCTCTCTCTGTAAAGTCCATCATCAGAAGAATAGGAGTGTTTGTGGATCGCAGTGCAGGAACTCTGTCCTTCTACAGCATCTCTGACAAAATGAGCCTCATCCACACAGTCCAGACCACATTCACTCAGCCGCTCTATCCTGGGTTTAGATTTGAATCTGGATCATTAGTGAAACTCATCAGTGTTGATGAATCAGAATAGATTAAAGACGAGAGATTCTACCCATAATGCTTTGAGCTGCATGATGAATCTGTAACAGTGAGATGTCATAGAGTCTCTTCTTTTCTCTTCATGACATTAATACTGCAGCTGAACTTGTGTCAGTGAAATAAAATGTCAGAATATATGTGTTAGATTTAATTTCTGCATAAGTGAATACAAAGCTACAGAAAAGGTAAAGAGCTCGCTGGTTATGTTGCTATAAGAGGAAGAGGTCACTTGACAGGTGGCTCTTGGCTATAAGTAGAGAAAGAATGCATTCATTCTGTGCCTGTCATGCTATGTTTTCTGTACCTTATTTGGTCATTTTGTGAACCTCCTGTAATACAAAACTCTCTGGTACTATATATAAAGGCATGCTGGTCTTAGAATAAATGAGTTCAAAAGCCTGATGCCTCTCTGCGTCATGTTTTTGTTTCTCCCGGATCCGTAGAAGACTTCGCTCACAACATCCAACCTATGTTTCTGATTTGATTTAGAAGTGATCCAAAACACAGAAAGAAAACTTAGTTCATAAGGGAACTGAAGTTTTACAATTTGGGGGCTTCGTCCAATGTTTATTCATCGGTAACCTGAGACCTATTACTCGTGTTTTGAAGACCGTGCTAGACTGAAGTCTACAGGTTCCACCATTAAATCACAGGTAAGAGTTTTTGTATAATCTTACTGTGATATAATGTTGATGGCAGTAAACCACATGATTGTGTTGGGTTTCTGCATTTGATGTGCACTCCGTGGCGTTGAACTGAGGGCCAGGTTCCGTCCCTGTAGGCGCGAGGCACATGATTGCGCGTATTTTTTGAATTGTTGATGTTATCATTTAAACATGATAAGTAACAAATAAGAGAAAAAAAAATATATATATCAAACAGTTGGATTTTGTGAGTAAGTTTTCGTTTTTTTATTTTCTTTTTCTAACTCTTGCTTGGTTCATTCGTTGAGTATGGGACAAAACATATCTAAACTGCTACAGGGTGAAAAAAACGAAAGAAAACTTAGTTCATAAGGGAACTGAAGTTTTACAATATGTGTGTAATAAATCCTCATATAGACCAGTAAGATCAGTGTGTGTGTGAGTCCCGAGTGACCACATGTTTCTGTGCTTTTCAACTAAAACTCTATCATGCAAAAAGGAAGCTATATGTGAACTTGGTCCAGAAGCGCTGTGATGTCCTGTGGGCCAAGGCTCATTTAAAATCGACTGTTTCAAAGTGGAAAAGTGTTCTATGGTCAGACGAGTCCAAACTTTGACATTCTTGTTGGAAATCACGGACGACGTGTCCTCCAGGCTAAAGAGGAGGGAGACCCTCCAGCGTGTTATCAGCATTCAGATCAAAAGCCAACATCTCTGATGGTATGGGGGTGCATAAGTGCATATGGTAAGGGCAGCTTGCTTGCATGTTTTGGAAGTCACTATGAATACTGAAAGGTATATAATGGATTTAGAGCTACATATACTCTCCTCCAGATGACGTGTATTTCAGCAGGACAATGCAAAAGGAAAGGGAAAAGGAAAGGAAAGGACATGATGTGTGGCCAAGTATGGTGACCCATACTCGGAATTTGTGCTCTGCATTTAACTCATCCAAGTGCACACACAAAGCAGTGAGTAGTGAACAATTACACACACACACACACACCGTGAATACACACCCGGAGCAGTGGGCAGCCATTTAAGGGTAATGAGAGCAGTCTCAGTACTGCTGAGTCACAAGGTGTCACTGTGAGACAAGGTGTCACTGTGACACTGCCCTGAACTCACTTCCTGTTTGGCCGTGACTGTGCTGCTGAGATGTTTGCGTTTGTAACTCCGTGTAGCTTCGTTTTCTGTTGAATCTCTATCTTACTTTCACTCTCTGTTTAAGTAGTAAAAAATAACTTAATTCTAACCATATTTTTATATTATCTATCAAGCAAATATGATTTTGATTGTTCGCTTTTAATCTGAAACCGCGAGTGCAGTGCATTAGCATTTGCTAGCCGGTTAGCTTGTCATTCGTGTTTCTACTCCAGTCTATTAGTGTTTTCTTTTTATCACTCAGTTTCATTTCGCTCTCGCTCCGTTTTTCACAAGTTCATCAAACAACAGTGGTAAACAGTGATAAATGGTAAGTTAAGTTGGAATCGTTCATCAATCACGGTGAGTAATGGCTTCTTCTCCTGCTATTGTTTTTTGCACTGTTTGCCACATGTATAGTTTATCTATCTCTGTCAGCGGCGAGGGATTCACATGTGATAAATATAGGGAAATAGTTAGGCTGACAGAGAAGATTTTAGAACTAGATACACGCATCCAAACTTTAGTTGAGGGTAGTAAGAATGTGAGGGCTGTAGATACGGCTTTGGATGCGACTAGCTAAGGGAGTCCTGTGCATTGTTCGGTTCCGGATGAGCCCGTGCAGCAGGGCAATTGGGTGACAGTGAGGCGGCATAGTCGCGGGTCAAAGCACCGCTCTTCCGTTCCGATTAAAACATTAAACAGGTTTTCCCCACTCAGTGACGCACCCACTGAGAATCCTGATGAAAGTGCTCTAGTTATTGATGATTCTATTGTATGTGTATTGTAGTGGTGCCCGCAGAATAACATAGGTTTAATAGACAACTGGATTAGTTTTTGGGGCAGACCTGACCTGTTGAAAAGAGATGGTCTTCATCCCTCCTGGGGTGGTGCCGCTCTTCTCTCTAGAAATATGGCACATAGTCTTAGAGTTCGTACTTGACTAACTGGGGCCCAGGTCAGGAAGCAGACAGACTGGCTAAACCGACCGTCTGCTAGCCGCCTCACGTCACAGAAGTCAGTTCATTCTCATCACATAGAGACCCTTTCACCAAGATATCACACTATAGAGACTGTGTGAAAAAAAGATGATGGCGGCGCACAGTGGTGCAGCGGCTACTCAAGCTCCCGGGACTAAGCCCTATCATAATAGTTTTGAGGCTGTTTCCAGCACTAGTTTAGCACTAAATTTACGTATAAAGTATAGCCCAACCGAACTTATGGTCATCATGGATAGTTCGGTTATTACAATCTCACCAAAGCTGAAATCCGCACTTGGAAGACAGCGGCTTCTGAGGACAACGGAGTGGTGCAGTAGAGTACGGGGAGCAGCGGGGAAGAGGAAACGATGTGCCCGGAGACAAAAGAGGGGGAAGCGGGCGGGCGCGTTGGCTCAGTTAAAGGCTCGCAGGCCGCCGATTCCAACTCTCTTTTTGGCCAATGTCCGCTCTTTGGATAACAAAGTGGACCTGTTACGTCTGAGGCTGAGTATTTCCATAGAGTTGAGGAACTGTGCTGTTCTCTGCCTCACGGAGACCTGGCTAAATTACAACATGCCGGACTCAGCCTTCCAGATTGACGGCCTACAGCTTTTCCGGGCAGACCGTGACCATCGGTCGGGGAAAACACGGGGAGGAGGACTCTGTGTGTACGTGAATGAAGGTTGGTGTACAAACTGTGGACTGGTAAATAGTTATTGCTCTGAGGCGATAGAACTTATGACAGTGAAATGTCGGCCGTACTACCTGCCACGGGAGTTTACTGCGGTGTTTATTACCATTGTTTACATCGCGCCGGGTGCCAATGCTAATGCTAACGAAGCGCTACAGGAGTTACATGAAACCATCAGCTCGCTGCAGATTAAGCACCCGGAGGCGTTTTACGTGGTTGCGGGAGATTTTAATCACGTGAAACTGACGGACACTCTGTCCAGTTTTTACCAGCATGTCACCATTCCCACACGGGGAGATAATACTCTGGACTGTGTGTACACTAATATCCTCGGTGCATACAGGGCTCTTCCTCGCCCCCCTCTTGGCCTCTCCGACCATATCTCCATCCTGTTAGCACCAGCTTACCGCCCTCTGCTGGGACGGATTAGGCCAACAAAAAAGACTATCACTGTGTGGCCTAGTGATGCAGCCTATGTGCTCCAGGACTGCTTTCAGTGCACAGACTGGCAGGTCTTTAGAGACGCAGCTACGTGTGAGGGAGAGGTGGACCTGGAGGAATACACCTCCTCCGTCCTCGGCTTCATTTCCAAGTGTGCTGATGATGTTGTCATCACCAGGACAGTAACATGCTTTCCGAACCAGAAGCCCTGGCTGAATGCTGAGGTGAGAGCTCTGCTGAAATCTAGGGATGCTGCGTTCAGGGCAGGTGAGGTATCAGCGCTGAAAGTGGCGAGGAAAGAACTGATGGCAGGCATCGCGAAGGCTAAAGCCACATACGCTCGGAAGATTCAGGGGCACTTTACCTCCAACGACCCCCGGAGCATGTGGAAGGGCATTAAATGCATCATGGACTATAACACCAGGGATGCACAATGCCCAAGGGACCCCTCTTTACCAGATGCACTCAATAGGTTCTACGCTCGCTTTGAGGATCCTGACACACCCCCTCCCTGCATTAGACTTATACCACCATTTGATGACACACCCTTCAGTGTGTCCACAGCTGATGTGAGGAGGACCCTTAAAGGAATTAACCCCCGCAAGGCTGCAGGCCCCGATAACATCCCGGGGCGGGTACTGAAGGACTGTGCACACCAGCTGTCTGAGGTGTTTACAGACATCTTTAACACTTCACTGTCACTGGCATCCGTCCCCACCTGTTTAAAGACTGCTACCATTGTCCCCGTCCCAAAGTGCTCCACAGTGACAGGCCTGAATGACTATCGACCCATAGCCCTAACCCCGGTAGTCATGAAGTGCTTCGAGAGGTTGGTCATGGCCCACATCAAAGATTCCATCGATGTCACTGTGGACTCCCACCAGTATGCCTACAAGAAAAAACCGCTCCACGGATGACGCCATTTCATCAGTGGTTCACACAGCCCTCACCCACTTGGAGAGCAGAAACTCCAATGTCCGTCTGCTCTTCCTGGACTTCTCCTCGGCTTTTAATACCATCATCCCACAGACCCTGGTACAGAAGCTCTCCTCCCTTGGACTGAGACCTACACTGGGAACTGGGTTTTGGATTTCCTGACCAATAGACCTCAGACTGTCAGGATCCACAACACCATCTCCTCCTCCATCACCCTCAGCACTGGCTCGCCACAGGGCTGTGTGCTGAGCCCCCTCCTGTTCACTCTGCTGACGTATGACTGCTCGGCGAGACACCCTAGCTGCCATATAGTGAAGTTTGCGGATGACACAGCAGTAGTGGGACGCATCACCAACAATGATGAGTCGGAATACAGAGAGGAGGTGGAACACCTGATGCAGTGGTGCAGAGGGAACAACCTCTGCATCAATGTGAAGAAGACCAAGGAGATGGTGGTGGACTTCAGAAGAGACAGGCGCCCTCCTCCTCCCTTGTACATCGGAGGAGTAGCTGTGGAAGTGGTTTCTAGCTTCAGGTATCTGGGTGTGTATATAACAGAGGACTTTACCTGGAGAACCAACACCACTCGGTTGGTCAGGAAGGCCCACCAGCGTCTCTACTTCCTCAGGAAGTTACGGCGAGCTGGACTTGGGAGCTCAGTTTTGAGGAGCTTCTATCACTGCGCGGTGGAGAGTGTCCTCTGCACCTGTATCACTGTGTGGCACGGCAGCTGTACTGCTGCTGAGAGGAAGGCTCTGCAGAGGGTGGTAGGGGCAGCACAGAGGACCGTGGGGAGCAGGCTTCCCACCATCACAGACCTTTATACAGCACGATGTAGGGGGAGGGCCCTCCACATCATGAAGGACTCCACTCACCCCGCACATGGACTCTTCCAACTCCTCCCCTCAGGCAGGCGGGTGAGGAGTATCCGGAGTAAGACCACCAGGCTCACAAACAGCTTCTTTCCTGAAGCTGTTAGACTGTTGAACTCTAGCCATGCTCTGTAGGCACTACAGAGTAGGCACTACCCTCTTCCCTTCCAAACACGCGCATGCGCACACACACACATACACACTGACCTGCACTACAAAAAAACATGTATCCACCCAAATGCAATACTCTTTACTAAGTGCAATACTTATTACAGGCGTAATATTATTATGGATCACTTCTTTTGTACTACTTTTTTTGTTTTGTTTTTTTGCTTTTAAACTGGGACCTGAGTCCTAATTTCGTACCATTACATGGAAATGTGAGCTGGTATGACAATAAAGTTTCTTGAATCTTGATCTTGAATCTTGTCTGTTCCCCGAATTAGAAAATACAAAAAAACGTCTAAACCAGTCTACAAGTAACAACTTAATCTATGTTCAACAAATGAAAAATGTATATAACAGAGAAACAAATGATAAAGCTTGGCTTATTGAATATCAGGTCCCTTTCTACGAAAGCACTTTTTGTAAATTATATGATCACTGATCATAAAATAGATGTGCTCTGTTTGACAGAAACCTGGCTAAAACCAGATGAATACATTATTTTAAATGAGTCTGCCCCCCAAGATTACTGATACAAAAATGAGCTGCATCCAAAAGGCAAAGGGGGAGGTGTTGCTTCAATTTTTAACAATACTCTCAGTATTTCTCAGAAGAAAGGCTTTAAGTATAACTCCTTTGAAGTAATGGTGCTTCATATAACATTATCTAGAGAAAAAAGTATTAATGATAAATCCCTTGTGATGTTTGTACTGGCTACTGTATACAGGGCACCAGGGCACCATACAAACTTTATGAAATAATTTTGTGATTTTATATCAGAGTTAGTGCTGGCTGCAGATAAAGTCTTAATTGTTGGTGATTTTAATATCCATGTTGATAATGAAAAAGATGCATTAGGATCAGCATTCTTAGACATTCTGAACTCTATCAGGGTTAGACAACATGTGTCAGGACCTACACATTGTCGAAATCATACTTTAGATTTAATACTTTCACATGGAATTTATGTTAATGGGGTTGAAGTTATGGAGCAAAGCGATGAAATATCAGATCATTATCTAGTCTTGTGTAAACTCCAAATAGTTAAAGCTGTAAATTCAACTCCTTCTTACAAATATGGTAGAACCATCACTTCTACCACAAAAGACTGCTTTGTAAGTAATCTTACTGATTTATCTCAATTCCTCAGCATATCCAACAGCGCAGAAAAACTTGATGTAACAGAAACTATGGATTCTCTCTTTTCTAGCACTTTAGATACGGTTTCTCCTTTATGCTTAAGAAAGATTAAGGAAAAGAGTCCAACACTGTGGTATAATGAGCACACTCGCCCTAAAGAGAGCGGCCCGGAAAATGGAGCGCAGCTGGAGGAAACCAAAACTAGAGGTAATTCGTATTGCTTGGAGGGAAAGTACCATATCCTACAGAAAAGCATTAAAAACTGCTAGATCTGATTACTTTTTGTCTCTTTTAGAAGAAAACAAACATAACCCCAGGTATTTATTCAACACAGTGGCAAAATTTATAAAAAAATAAAACATCAACTGGTGTTGACATACAGTAATGACTTTATGAACTATTTTACTTCAAAAATCAATACTATTAGAGATCAAACTGTAACCATGCAGCTGCCAGCTGCAGTATCACATCAAATTGTGCACTACAGATCCCCTGAGGAACAATTCCACTCATTCTCTACTATAGGAGAGGAAGAATTGTATAAACTTGTTAAATCAGCTAAACCAACAACATGTATGTTAGACCCTATTCCATCTAAAATACTAAAAGAGGTGCTTCCAGAAGTCATAGATCCTCTTTTGGCTATTATTAATTAATCATTGACATTAGGGTATGTCCCCAAAACCTATAAATTGGCTGTTATTAAGCCTCTCATTAAAAAAAAAAAATCACAACTTGACCCCAAAGATCTAGTTAATTACAGACCGATCTCGAATCTCCCTTTCCTGTCAAACATACCGGAAAAAGTAGCATCCTCAAAATTATATTCCTTCTTAGAGAAAAATTATATCTGTGAGGATTTCCAGTCAGGATTTAGACCATCTCATAGTACTGAGACTGCTCGCATTAGAGTGACAAATGACCTGCTCTTATCATCTGATCGTGGTTGTATCTGTAATATTGAAGTATTGTTTCAGTTTTCTATTCTATTCTATCAGTTAAAATGCTTTAGTTTGTTTTGATATAATAATATGTTAGGCCTATATTATACACCTAATTAATAATGACCTTGTTTTTTCTCTTGCTCATCAAGGCTGTATTTATTAAAAAATAAAGAAAAAAAAATGATATTGTGAAATATTTTTGCAATAATATGCTGATGTGTTGCTGATCTAATATGCTGATTTACAAATGTGAAACCTTTTACTTTGATTCTTTGATATATAAAAAGTTTAAAAAGAACAGCATTTATTCAAAATAGAAATCTGTTCTAACAATATAAGTCTTTACTATAAATTGTATCCATTTAACACATCCTTACTGAATAAAGTCTCTTTTTTCACTGACCCCAAACTTTGGAATAGTGTATATTGTAACACAGAATATCTATTTTGAATAAACACTGTTCTTTTTAACTTTTTTTTAATCAAACATATCGCAGGTCCCAAAAAATATTAAGCAGCACAACTGTTTCCAACATTGATTAAAAATCAGCATATTAGAATGATTTCTGAAGGATCGTGTGACACTGAAGACAGGAGTAATGATGCTGAAAATACAACTTTGCTTCACAGGAATAAATTATACTTTAAAGTAAATTAAAATAGAAAACTTTTATTTTAAATTGCAATAATATTTCACAATATTATTTTGTTTAGGGTTACTAACCCTAACCCTAAATATACTAACCCTAACCCAATATTATTTATATTTTTATCAAATAGATAAAGCCTTGGTGAGCATAAGATACTTCTTTAAAAAACTTTACTGATCCCAAACTTTTAAACAGCAGTGTATTATACTGTTAAAAAAAATTGTTTTCTCCGGTAACCTAAAATGTACATAATTTAGTTACATCAAGGGAGATTAGCTAAGCAAAAAAAAAAAAAAAATAGAGGGAACATTGCTCACCATAGCACAGAAACAGCACTTGTTAAGATTACAAATTACTTGTTTCTTGCATCAGACCAAGGCTGCATCTCATTGCTAGTTTTACTTGATCTTAGTGCTGCGTTCGACACTATAGATCATGACATACTCATAGATCGAGTATAAGACTATACAGTTATTCAAAGGCAGTCTTTAAGATGGTTTAGACTCTACCTGTCCGATCACTACCACGTTATTTAAATGGGGAGTAATCTCAGTTATCACCAGTAAAGTATGGCGTACCACAAGGATCTGTCCTAGGTTCTCTGCTATATTTAAAAAATGTTGCCCCTTGATAATATTATTATAAAATACAGGATTAGTTTCCATAGTTATGCTGATGATACTCAACTAGACCAGATTAAACTTCTAAATTAACTAAACTAACAGAGTGTGTTAAAAATGTAGTCCTTACCAGGTCAAGAAAATATGATCATATTACTCCAATTTTACAGTCCCTGCACTGGCTTCCTATTAAGTTCCGTATCATTTACAAAATATTATTACTTGCTTATAAGGCCCTAAATGATTTAGCTCCTGCGTACCTAACTAATCTTCTATCACGCTACAATCCAACCCGCTCCCTTAGGTCACAAAACTCTGGACTCTTGGTAGAACCTAGGATAGCAAAGTCCACTAAAGGAGGGATAACTTTTTCATATTTGGCTCCTAAACTCTGGAATAGCCTTCCTGATAACGTTCGGGGTTCAGACACACTCTCTCTGTTTAAATCTAGATTAAAGACACATCGCTTTAGCCAAGCATTCATATAATGCATCTCACAATCTTGTTCTGCAGGTATATCTGATCAAACGCACATTATTGTGCTTTAGCTTAGTTTGAACAGATTAACATCCCATGGTAACTAGGAATTAAACAAGCTTCAGTCTGGATCCAACCCTTAAATGATCTGAGATGACCGAACACCTGAGAAGAGATGATGACCCCTCGGAGGAACTCAGAAGAAGTCAACCATCAGCGATTATACTGAATTAACAAAATTTTGCCATAAGTTAATTATATCAAGTTTCTACAATATAAATCTATTTTTAGAAATGTAATTTCATGTGAAGTTGCTTTGCAATGATTGTATCGTTAAAGGTGCTATACAAATAATCTTGAATTTATTTGAATTAAATTGAATTAAATTGTGTGTGCAACGGATGTATGCCAGTAAGGGCTGTGTGTAAACCTCACTCTCCTGACCTCAAAATGAGGCGCTCTAGCGACTGACGCTAGAGGCTGTAGCCTTTGACGTTACTTGTTAGAGCGCCCGCCTCCTGTGCCGGAATCCCAGGTTCGAGACCCGCTCGGAGCAAGAATGAGTTAGGATGGTGTGGACCCGGGAGGGGTTGTTACTCAGTGTCCGTGACCAGAACGGGAGTGAGGTTTAGGGGGGTGAGTGTAACGGATGTAATGCAATACAGTAAGGGCTGTTAGATGTAAACCTCACTCGTCCAAATGACTCTCAAAATGAGGTGCTCTGCGACTGGCTTCCTATTAAGTTCCGTATCATTTACAAAATATTATTACTTGCTTATAAGGCCCTAAATGATTTAGCTCCTGCGTACCTAACTAATCTTCTATCACGCTACAATCCAACCCGCTCCCTAAGGTCACAAAACTCTGGACTCTTGGTAGAACCTAGGATAGCAAAGTCCACTAAAGGAGGGAGAACATTTTCATATTTGGCTCCTAAACTCTGGAATAGCCTTCCTGATAACGTTCAGTGTTCAGACACACTCTCTCTGTTTAAATCTAGATTAAAGACACATCGCTTTAGCCAAGCATTCATATAATGCATCTCACAATCTTGTTCTGCAGGTATATCTGATCAAACGCACATTATTGTGCTTTAGCTTAGTTTGAACAGATTAACATCCCATGGTAACTAGGAATTAAACAAGCTTCAGTCTGGATCCAACCCTTAAATGATCTGAGATGACCGAACACCTGAGAAGAGATGATGACCCCTCGGAGGAACTCAGAAGAAGTCAACCATCAGCGATTATACTGAATTGACAAAATTTTGCCATAAGTTAATTATATCAAGTTTCTACAATTATGAAATCTCATTTTTAGAAATGTAATTTCATGTGAAGTTGCTTTGCAATGATTGTATCGTTAAAGGTGCTATACAAATAATCTTGAATTTATTTGAATTAAATTGAATTAAATTGTGTGTGCAACGGATGTATGCCAGTAAGGGCTGTGTGTAAACCTCACTCATCCTGACACTCAAAAAATGAGGCGCTCTAGCGACTGACGCTAGAGGCCTAGTAGCCTTTGACGTTACTTGTCAGAGCGCCCAAGCCTCCTGTGCCGGAATCCCAGGTTCGAGACCCGCTCGGAGCAAGAATGAGTTAGGATGGTGTGGACCCGGGAGGGGTTGTTACTCAGTGTCCGTGACCAGGACGGGAGTGAGGTTTAGGGGGGTGAGTGTAACGGATGTATGCCAGTAAGGGCTGTGTGTAAACCTCACTCTCCTGACCTCAAAATGAGGCGCTCTAGCGACTGACGCTAGAGCCTGTAGCCTTTGGCGCTATTCGTTAGAACGCCCGCCTCCTGCGTGGGAATCCCAGGTTCGAGACCCGCTCGGCACTAGATACGAATTGGGACGGTGCGGACCCGGGAGGGGGTGTTACATGTGCATGTGTGTGTACTTGTTGTCCCCACAAGGATACTAAACCCTGACGTTTTTTGACATTGTGGCCTGCAGTCCCTACGAAGGAAAAAAAATGATAAAAAAAAAAAATAATGTTTATCTGAAAGTTTAAGAATGCAAACAGGTTTTCTGTACAGGGTAGGTTTAGGGTTAGGGTGTTGAAAATATAGTTTTGTTAGTATAAAAGTAATAGAAGTTGATGGAAAGTCCCCACAGTTTACAGAAACAAACGTGTGCATGTGCCCGTGTGTGTGTGTCAGTGGTGTAAAGAGTACCTAAAATCCATACTTGAGTAAAAGTACCTTACAGGGAAAATTACTCCACTACAAGTTACAAATCACCAATACCAAAGCAACTTGAGAAAAAATATTCTGTATAAAAATATACATAGGAATAACATAGGGATGGGATACACCACTAATATAAGACAAAACAGCTTTCCTGTAGCTCAACTGGTAGAGCATGGCGCTAGTAACGCCAAGATCATGGGTTCGATTCCCAGGGAAAGCAAGACCTGTAGAAATGTAAAAACTGTAACTTGAATGTAAGTCGCTTTGGATAAAAGCGTCTGCTAAATGCATAAATGTAAAATGTAAATGTAAAATGTAAAACAGAAATTCTATATAATATAAATAATTGTTTAAATAAATGTACAGATATGTTATAAGTGTGCAGATGTTATTTACAAACTGTGCAGTTTACAAGTGTACTAATTTTGGATTCTGTGTAAAAAATATGTCAGATGGATGATGTATAATTATGAAAGTTTAATTGTTCAGGCTTAATATAGCCTGCAGGATAAAAGCTGTTCTTGTTCCTGGCTGTTCTGGTGGTCAGTGCTCTGTAGCGCCGACCAGAAGGAAACAGTTGGAAGAGAGAGTGGGCTGGGTGTGAGGGATACTTTCAGTGCTGTGTAGTTGGTGATTTCACATCTTTTGTAGCAGAAATAAACTGCTGCATTAAAGCTGGGTGCCATGCAAAATGTAATGTGTAACTGCAACACTCATTTCAAATGTGGTGGAGTAAAGAGTAAAAGTTGCTAATACCTTCGATACTCAGTAAAACTACAAAGTACCCGAAAAGATACACAAGTACAGTAATTATGCTGCCTTCATGTGCTATCCCACTTATGAAGTCGTGATTATGACCTTGTTGTATTCAAGTGCTTTAATGTCAGAAATAATAAAATATTTCATCTCATTGGTTGACAATCATATAAACATTCATTGTGCTATACATGCAGTTTGCTGACAATTCTGGAATTTTGGTCAAATACATTCTTATTTCACTGCTTCTAAAACATACAATATGCTTCGAATGATCGTTCATATCTAGCCTGTATGTACACTAATTTAGCGACAAGACAAAGGGATGTAGTCGTTGTGAGAACAGCATTGACAGCAGCAATGGTTGTCCCCTCCACCATGTTTAAAGTTTATGACCCACCCAACTCGGAAACTCAGGTATCAGAATTATTGCTGAATTTCCCAGTAGTAAATATGACTTGAGAACCCGTTCACGTCCAATTTCCGATTGTGAAACTATATTTACAATTATTTCCGATAGCAAGTGAAAGCAGCAGTAGTTACATTTACTCCACAACACTGTGTACCTCAAACACAGAACCAGCAAACAGGAAACACTGTGTGAAAGAGAAACTTAAGTGTAGTTGAGCTGTTGTGTGTTGGTGTCTCTGTATTCAAGCAGTAAAATGGCAGAAGCAAGAGTTTTTCAGGAGGAGTTCTTGTGTCCAGTGTGTCAGGATCTTCTGAAGGATCCAGTGACCATTCCCTGTGGACACAGTTACTGTGAGAGCTGTATTACAGTCTGCTGGGATCAGGAGGATCAGATGAGGGTCTACAGCTGCCCTCAGTGCAGACAGACCTTCAGTACAAGACCTGCTTTAGCTAGAAGCACCATGCTGGCTGAAGTGGAGGAGAAACTAAACAAGAGGAAACGTCCTGCTGACTGTGATGCTGGAGCTGGAGATGTGCAGTGTGACGTCTGTACTGGAAGAAAATACAAAGCCGCCAAGTCCTGTCTGATGTGTCTGAACTCTTACTGTCAGAATCACCTTGAACAACATGAGAGTTGGTTTAAAGGAAAGAGACACAGTTTGACTGAAGCCACTGGACGACTGCAGGAGATGATCTGCCAGAAACATGAGAAGCTCCTTGAGGTTTTCTGTCACACTGACCAGAAATGTATATGTGTGCTGTGTACGATGGATGAACATAAAAACCACGACACTGTATCAGCTGCAGCTCAGAGGACAGAGAAACAGGTATTTAAAACTAGTGATAAATACTCAGTGTAGTGATCCAAAGTCTGTTTATTTTCTACGTAGAACAACAGCATAATTACACAGAAACACTGTCAGCGTAAAGCTCTCCATCTGTGTCAGTTATCTTTTCATGATACTTCCGCTTGCAGTGTGAAAAAGTCATTAATATCATATCTAAATGTTATAATTTGTGTTTGATGATTTTAACGAACTTCCTTTCTGGAGTTTTGAACCTACAGCCATTAGTTATCAGTTCCACTTTTCTTGTATTCATTGTATGATTTAGTGGTAGTAGTTTTCTGTGAGATTTGCTTTCATCCATTTGTCCTGCAGAATCAGCTGAAGGAGACGCAGAAGACGTTCCAGCAGAGAATCCAGCAGAGAGAGAAAGATCTTCAGCAGCTGAGAGAGACCGTGGAGTCTCAGAAGGTGAGTCTGGAGACAGAAGAGACGTTTGTCTCAGTCTCAGTCAGTGGTGGTCAGTAATGACCAGCCTAAAACTTCTTCGTTACTGTACTTAAGTACATTTTTCAAGTATCTGTACTTTACTGGAGTAGTTTTATTTTGAGTAACTTTTACTTTTACATCACTACATTCCAAAGCATAAGATCGTACTTTTTACTTCACTACATTTCATAAAACATATCGTTACTCCTTATAATACATCACGGATGGCTCCACTGGATAGGTGGATGCCATACAACTTTGGCTTTTAACAACGCACAATGTGCACCGTGCACAACACTCAGGTTGCGAGCTCACTCCACCAGGAGTATTGCATCCATCTTGGCGCATGGCACCTCACTGACAGGCATTTGTAGAGCTGTAGGCTGGGCAACTCCCAATATGTTCGCTAGATTCTTTAGCCTTTGTCCTGTGTTCTCACCTCAAACAGGGAAAGACACAGAGAGACCCCGGTCTAGTGTCAGCTTGCTTTGTCACAATTTCTTGTATTTTTCTCCAGAGACTTTCTTTGTTGGGCAAACCCTATCAAGTTCCTCCATCACCCTCAGCAAGCCAGATGTGGCGTAGCATCTGACACCAGGCCTAAATTCAATGTATTCCTGAAAACCGGTGGTAGGCTGGGTGCCCATATGCAGTGACCCTGGTGGGATCCCATATGTGTATTCTTCTACGGTATAGCTTTAAGCCCGTGTTTTTGTCTCTGCAGATGTATAGCCACTGACATGATGTCAAAATTGACTGACTAAAAGGGAGGTTATGTATTTAGTCCTCACTCCCTAAAGGAGGGAACAGAGACGTCACGCCCCGCTCTGTCCCGTCCCCACAGTTGCTGTACCACCACTGAGCGGTGAAGTCATCGGGTCATCTCCTTAGCGAAAAATTTAAAATGCATTGCACCTGCTACCCATTTATGCTTACGAGGCAAGCAATTATCACATGCCAATATGCATTGGCTCGTTTAGTTACACTCAAAGTAGATTGGTCTCACTGGCGAGATTCCAATTCATCAGTCACCTCCACTGTTGGGAAAGTAATTTGGGAAATGTAATAGGTAACAGATCACAAGTTAACCGGTTTAAAATTTAACAAGTAGTGTAACTATTTGAACTGTCAATCATTTTCAAATATTTAAACCAAACAGGGTTAACCTTACAGCAGTACTCAACACTGATTACCGTCAGACTGTCAAAAGCCTTCATCACTTCAATTATGATAAACATTTATTTAAAGCACAGCCACCACAAAATCAGACTTTATCACCTCTTTTCACTATGAGATAATTCTGAGGTAAAATACAGATTTTAAATCATAAGAAACAGTTTAATAGCTATGATACTGTTTTTGAAATCAAATATTTGCATATCTATGACAGGAAACACTGATAGGAAATATGATAAACCCAGATAGGAAATAAAACCGTTATCGAATAAGCGTGTCCTAAACTCCTGAAACACTGGTGTCTCATATTTTTAGAGCTGTCAATAAAATGTATGACATGAATTAAATCTGTATATGGGTGTGTATGTGAAAATAATCAGATGTAACCCCCTTTGTTATCGTTAACATTTTCATAAGTAACTGTAATTTAATTACACATTGCTTTCTCAGTAACTGTGACTGATTACAATTACATTTATTTTGTAATTGAATTACATAATTCTGTTACATGTAACTAGCTACTTTCCAACACTGCGTACCTCAAACACAGAACCAGGAAACAGGAAACACTGAGTGAAAGAGAAACTGAAGTGTAGTTGAGCTGTTGTGTGTCGTGTCTCTGTATTCAAGCAGTAAAATGGCAGAAGCAAGAGTTTTTCAGGAGGAGTTCTTGTGTCCAGTGTGTCAGGATCTTCTGAAGGATCCAGTGACCATTCCCTGTGGACACAGTTACTGTAAGATCTGTATTACAGTCTGCTGGGATCAGGAGGATCAGATGAGAGTCTACAGCTGCCCTCAGTGCAAACAGACCTTCAGTCCAAGACCTGCTTTAGCTAGAAACACCATGCTGGCTGAAATGGTGGAGAAACTAAAGAAGAGGAAACGTCCTGCTGACTGTGATGCTGGAGCTGGAGATGTGCAGTGTGACGCATGTACTGGAAGAAAATACAAAGCCGCCAAGTCCTGTCTGATGTGTCTGAACTCTTACTGTCAGCATCACCTTGAACAACATGAGAGTTGGTTTAAAGGAAAGAGACACAGTTTGACTGAAGCCACTGGACGACTGCAGGAGATGATCTGCCAGAAACATGAGAAGCTCCTTGAGGTTTTCTGTCGCACTGACCAGAAATGTATATGTGTGCTGTGTACGATGGATGAACATAAAAACCACGACACTGTATCAGCTGCAGCTCAGAGGACAGAGAAACAGGTATTTAAAACTAGTGATAAATACTCAGTGTAGTGATCCAAAGTCTGTTTATTTTCTACGTAGAACAACAGCATAATTACACAGAAACACTGTCAGCGTAAAGCTCTCCATCTGTGTCAGTTTCTTTTCATGATACTTCCGCTTGCAGTGTGAAACAAGTCATAATATCATATCTAAATGTTATAATTTGTGTTTGATGATTTTAACGAATCTTCCTTTCTGGAGTTTGAACCTACAGCCATTAGTTATCAGTTCCACTTTTCTTGTATTCATTGATGATTTAGTGGTAGTAGTTTTCTGTGAGATTTGCTTTCATCCATTTGTCCTGCAGAATCAGCTGAAGGAGACGCAGAAGACGTTCCAGCAGAGAATCCAGCAGAGAGAGAAAGATCTTCAGCAGCTGAGAGAGACCGTGGAGTCTCAGAAGGTGAGTCTGGAGAAGAAGAGACGTTTGTCTCAGTCTCAGTCAGTGGTGGTCAGTAATGAAGTAAAACTTCTTCGTTACTGTACTTAAGTACATTTTTCAAGTATCTGTACTTTACTGGAGTAGTTTTATTTTGAGTAACTTTTACTTTTACATCACTACATTCCAAAGCATAAGATCGTACTTTTTACTTCACTACATTTCATAAAACATATCGTTACTCCTTATAATACATCACGTGCTCCGAGACGCAGAAGCGGTGTCTGATTCATGAACAAACTGATTCTTTTTAATGAACCTGTTCAATCGGTTCGCAAATCCGCAACAAACGATTCATTCACGAACTGCAATGATCCGATTGCAGCTGTTCTCGAGTCGAAAACTCACTGATTCAAATGATCCGTTTAGAGCGAGTCTTCTTCAGTGAACTGAACTCACAAGTAAAGAACCGGGAGATCTCGTGAGCGCGCGCTACTGATGCTGTGAAAAGTAAGTTACTAATGTCGAATTTTAGGATTAGTTATTGTAACTGAAAATAATATTTAGGTCAAAACTGTCAGTTGTTTGTGAACTAAATCTGCTGTAAAGGGTGATCTATTTAAGCCCACTGAAATGCTTGAATGCAGACAGATCAACATCAGTGTTTCTAACGTTATGTTTTAGGTCAAAAAACAAAACATTAAAATAACACCGATTAAATAAAATAACTCATGCACGTTCATATTCCCCGCTGCTGTAACGTTAGCAGTTTTATTAAAATGCTACGCATTTAGACCTATGTGACGTCTGTTTTTATATTGTTTATCAACAGTATACATTTTTATATTGTTTAGATCAACTAGCCGAGTAGACAGATATGAATGTTTATTCATAACCATACTGAAAATAAGTAAATATGTTTAGCTGATGCTAACTGTCTAGCTAACAAGCTTGCTCGTGCTAAGTTGAGGACATTTTTAGCCACCTAGATAGATTCCATCTGAGGGAAAAAGAAAGGATGTGATGTTCAGAACATAGTAACTACAGTAATTATCAGAGTGGGAAGTGATGCCCTCTGGGGGCATTGGGCCAGGGGTGTTTTTACACCACAGACAAAAAAAAAATCATAATGAAAATATAATTATATTTTCCTTAAAATGTTCTTCCTAATTTCAGGCCTAATTCTCATGTCATATATAACTGACGTTCTGCAAAACAACAAGTTCTAAAACACGTTTTTCTTACTGGTGAAGATTAGATGTGAAATCTGTTTTCTCTCAGATACATGGCAGTGTACGCTTCACAGTGAACATTACTACTTCACTCTCATCAACGTAGTCCATATCAACAAAATATATATCTTGACTCTATATAGTGGTTATTTTGGGAAAAACCCAGGTATTTTGGGCAGTAGGATTATACAAATATGTGCTAATATAAAATTAAATAAAGTATAATTGCAAAATAAATCTGTCTATCAGTACTTTTTTACTTAAGTACATAAAAAATTGAGTACTTTTGTACTTTGACTCGAGTAAAATTGAAAAAGCAGTACTTTTACTTTTACTGGAGTAATATTTTATTATACGTATCTGTACTTTTACTCAAGTACTTGATCTGTGTACTTTGTCCACTACTGGTCTCAGTTCAGTCTCACTGAATCACTGTGTGTCCTAACAGCGCTCTGCACAGACAGCAGTGGAGGACAGTGAGAGGATCTTTACTGAGCTCATCCACTCATCCATTGAGAGAAGCTGCTCGGAGCTGATACAGCTGATCAGAGATCAGGAAAAGCAAGCAGTGAGTCGAGCTGAAGGACGACTGGAGCGACTGGAGCAGGAGATCAATGATCTGAGGAGGAGAGACGCTGAGCTGGAGCAGCTTTCACACACACAGCATCACATCCAGTTCCTGCAGGTAACACAGATCTAGAAGAACAGGATTATAGTGGACTCTCAGGAATCATTTATCCCAGCTATTTCTTCTAGAAAATATATTTAGCTGTCAAACACCATCAACAGTTCAAAATTTCACTAACATTTCAACTTTTTACCACATGTTTCTTCCGATTCATCACGTCAACAATGAAATCAGTGAACTCGATATTACAGATTCTGAGTAACAATAAAAATTGGACTGATGATTTGGAATCAGCTTTTGCAATTCGCAGGGCTTCAGTGACTGAGAGTAGCGCAGTCTCAGTTGAGTGTCCACTTCTGAAACCTGACTGTTTAGCGTCCAGTTTGTTGTTCTGTGAAAGAAACCTGGTTGAAGACGACTCGTTCGAGTGGTTTGGCTATGAATGGAAGGAGAGGGATAGGTCTATAGTTTTCTATAAGAGAAGTGTTTAATGTAGGTTTTTTGAGCAGTGGGGTAACCCGAGCCTGCTTGAATGCAGTGGGGAAGATGCCTGTGAGGAGAGATGTGTTGATAATGTGTGTGAATGCTGGTAAGAGTGCAGGAGAGATTGCTTGGAGAAGGTGTGAGGGGATTGGGTCTAGAGGACATGTTGTAGGATGGCTGGAGAGGAGAAGCTTGGATACTTCCGCCTCAGTGAGGGAACAGAAGGAGAAGATGGGAGTTTTAAGCAGTGGATCTAGTTGGTTGGAGGTCCTGTGTGAGTGAAGGTGAAAACTGACTACTGATTGTTTTAGTTTTGTCTGTAAAAAAAAGTTGCAAAGTCATCAGCTGTTATAGAAGTGTTGGGAGCTGGTGGGGGGGGACAGAGGAGAGAATTATATGTTCTGAAGAGATTACGCATTTCTGGAGCACTGTTGATCTTATTATGGAAATGTGACGATTTGGCAGTGTGGACTTCTGTGGAGAAAGATGAAAGCAACGATTGATACATACTCAGGTCCGACGGATCGTTTGATTTTTGCCATTTTCTCTCTGCCACTCGAAGTCTGGTCCGATGTTCACGAAGAACATCAGATAACCAGGGGTTAGAAGGGGCAGTCCGTGCTGGCCTGGAGGAGAGAGGACAAATGTCATCTAGACAAGAGGTTAAGGTAGAGCATAAAGTGTCAGTAGCTGCATTCACATCCAGAGACGAGAAATAGGTTATTACAGAGGAAAGATGGGAGGGAGAAAGGGAGCGTAGGTTTCGTCTAAAGGTAACTGGTAAGGGGGTTGGTGGCACCCGGTTAGCAAAGTGTAATGTAAATTTAATGAAGGAATGGTCAGAGATATGTAGTGGTTGTACCAGAATGTTATCTGCAGTACAATCGCATGAGGTTCAAATTAGTTGTAATTGCATTGGGGAGAGTAGGTTGAGTATTTCCAATTATTTGAAATGAGCAGACCAGCGCCCCCACCCCGGCCAACCTGACGTGGGGTGTGAGAGAAAGAGAAATTGTTAGAGAGAGCAGCTGGGATTTCTCAGTCTTCTGGACGAATCCAGGTCTCAGTCAAGCCCAAGATGCTGAGTGTGGATTGTAAAGAAAAAGCGGGAATTAAGTCTGCTTTGTTGACAGCTGACTGACAATTCCAGAGAGCCATGGAGAAAGAAAGAGGTGTAGAAGAAGATGTAGAGCTAGGGCGTAGGTTAGCAGAATTACGTTGCCGTCTGTGTGTGATGTTAGAGCATGGTCGAGAGACAACTGGAATGGTTTTGAAACACATGATAGAGGATAGCAAAGAAGAGTGTGTGAGTGAAGATAGAAATGATACTTAAGTGTGTTGCTTGGGTAAAGTCGTCGGTCTTTACCCTCGTCTGTCTTCACACGAGCAGGCTGAACGCGAAGCTTCAGCGCTCGGACATCAAATAAATACACTGTCTAAGAGGCTAGAGTGAAAATAGCTGTGACTGGCTTCTGATTTGCCCAGCCAATAGACTAACAGAGTGCTAATAACTCGAGATGAAACTAACACCTTGCCCAAGGAGCAATGGAGGCGCAAAAGATTATAATTACCAGTAAGTGCAATCAAAAATATAAACCTCAACGAAAATGCAGACTAAAAATAGACAGGAAACAAAGTATTCCTTCCTAGCAGCAAGTAAATAATTTAAACAACAGATCTATGAACAAGTATTACAAACACTTACAAGCTCCCGTCCGTTTCTTCTGGTGACTAATCGGCTTCTCCCGAAGACATGCTGTATATTAGCAATGCTTCAGCATATTTGAACCAAACCAAACCAAACGTGAGCATGTCTTAAGGGTTCTTGTAAAGTTTCAGTGTTTCTAACTGCTCTAAAGTTATAAATAATGGTCAAACTAATCGTAGCCTTTGAGCTGCTTTTCCTGAGCAAATGAGACTCCATTGATGTGCTTTGAACTGTTGGAGGGACGTTTAAATACTTATCAGAGGTTTTTTTTATTGTTCAAACTATTTCCAAGAAAGTTCACATATAGTGTAAGTTGCAAATACTATAATCTGTAGCTCTAATGTGATATAATGAATATGAGATGAATGAAGCTGATGCTGTGAAAGAGCTGGATTGAGGTGAATTACTAAAGATCAGTCAAATCTGATGTTGGTGCAGGTTATTGGGTGAAGTGTGGAGCTGATGAGTTTTGATTTCTGTTTTCTGTAGAGTTTCCAGTCTCTCTCAGCATCTCCTGAATCTACAGACGTAAATGATGATTCCTTAGTTTCTCTCATCTCTTCTGATGACCTGAGAGAATCTATCGATCAGCTGAGAGATAAACTGGAGGATTTCTTCAAAGAAGAGCTCAAGAAGATCTCAGACAGAGGTAAAGTCCTGGAGATTCATCTGTTCTCAGAAACCAGTCCATCATCATCTCATATCATGGAGAACATCATATTAGAAATGTCTTAGGAATGGATGCAGGATCATGAGAATCACACTCTTCATGTCTGTTGATTTCCACAGTCACGTTCACCAACATTGTTCCCAGAACCAGGAACGACTTTCTACAATGTAAGTCAGTAAGAAAACAAGTAGAAAAACTCACTGAGTGTGTTCATGTTCTTCTGTAGAAGGTGAAAGAAGAGTTTTATAACTGATGATGTAAATGATGATTTGAACAGATATCTGCTCATCTGTACTGAGACACTGATGATACACTGAACATAAAGAGTTCAGCTACATGAAAAGATCAAACAGATTCATAATTCCTGATTCTGATGTGTTTTATCTCCTTCAGATTCCCATCAGTTCACTCTGGATCTGAACACAATGAATAAACGCCTCCGTCTGTCTGAGAGCAACACAGAGATTACTTACACTCGCACAGATCAGTCGTATCCTGATCATCCAGACAGATTTGATTATTATCATCAGGTGTTGTGTAGAGAGAGTGTGTGTGGACGCTGTTACTGGGAGCTGGAGTGGAGTGGAGATTATGGTGTGCGTATATCAGTGTCATATAAGAGCATCAGCAGGAAGGGACGGGGTAATGAGTGTATGTTTGGATCTAATGATCAGTCCTGGAGTTTGTCCTGCTTTCCCTCCAGATACATATTCTGGCACAATAAGATACGGACTGCTCTCTCTGTAGAGTCCATCAGCAGGAGAATAGGAGTGTTTGTGGATCACGGTGCAGGAACTCTGTCCTTCTACAACGTCTCTGACACAATGAGCCTCATCCACACAGTCCAGACCACATTCACTCAGCCGCTCTATCCTGGGTTTGGATTTGGATCCGAATCATCAGTGAAACTCAGTGTTACAAACCCTACAGAGATTTTACCCATAATGCTTTGAGCTGCATGATGAATCAGTAACAGTGAGATGTTATATAGTCTCTTCTTTTTTCTTCATGACATTAATACTGCAGCTGAACTTCTGTCAGTAAAATAACATGTCAGAATAAATGTGTGTAATAAATCCTCATATAGACAGTAAAATCAGTTTGTGTGTGTGTTATATTCAGTGTTGGAAAAAGTTATTTTTAAAAGTAATGCATTACATTAACAATTACATTAGTTACTATTTCTGGAAAGTAATGCGTTACATTACTATTGAGTTACTTTTTAAATTTGGGTAGGGCTTGCTTGTTTTTACACTGATACATAAAGTAAGTTTTTTTACAAATATAAAAGATCAAACAGATCTCATAATTCCTGATTCTGATGTGTTTTATCAATTTCAGATTCACCAGTCAAGTTCACTCTGGATCGTGAACCACAATGAATAAACGCCTCCGTCTGTCTGAGAGTCAACTCTGCTATATTCACTTATACTCGTACATGTTGCCCCTTGATAATATCCTGATCATCCAGACAGATTTGGGATTAGTTATCATCAGGTGTTGTGCTAGATGAGAGTGTGTGTGGAACGCTGTATATCTGGGAGCTGGAGTGGAGTGGAGATATGGTGTGCGTATATCAGTGTCATATAAGAGCATCAGCAGGAAGGTGACGGGTAATGAGTGTAAAAGTTTGGATGACCTAATGATCAGTCCTGGTAGTTTGTCCTGCTTAATCCCTCCAGATACATATTCTGGCACAATACAGATACGGACTGAATCTCTCTGGATCAAAGTCCATCGTTCAGGAGATAGGAGTGTTTGTGGATCACTGTTCAGGAACTCTGTCCTTCTATGACGTCTCTGACACAATGAACCTCATCCACACAGTCCAGACCATATTCACTCAGCAACTCTATCCTGGGTTTGGATTTGGATCCGAATCATCAGTGAAACTCAGTGTTACTGAACCCTACAGAGATTCTTACCATCTTAGATGATATTGCCAAGCTGCATGATGAATCATGTTACAGTGAGATGTCTGATGCAGAAAAGTCTAGTTCATTTTCTCTTCATGACCTTAATACTGCAGCTGGACTTCTGTCAGTAAAATGCACATGCTCAGAATGGTTGTCCTGCATCTTCAATAAATCCAATATAGATAGTACAAATCAGTGCTGTGTGCTAGTGTCCTATATTCAGTGTTGGAGAAAGTTATTTTTAAAAGTAATGCATTACATTAACAATTACAATTAGTTACTATTTCTGGAAAGTAATGCGTTACATTACTATTGAGTTACTTTTTAAGTTCCGGTAGGGCTTGCTTGTTTTTAATATAAAAAGTTATTTTTTGCCTACAAGGCCCTAAAAGTCCGATCTCTAGCTCACTTTGTTTATTTAAACTACATCTTCAATTATCACGCAGTAACAGTATGGCGTACCACAAGGATCTGTCCTAAGGTCCACTGCTATATATTATACTGTACATGTTGCCTCTTGGTAAGTATTATTAGGAAATACGGGATTAGTTTCCATTGTTATGCTGAGGTAGACACTTTTTCTATATATCTGGCAACCCAAGACTCAGATGAATAGCCTTCCTGATAATGTATCTAAGCTAACAGAGTGTGTTAAAAATCTAAAAGATTGGATGACACAGATAGAGTTTGTCCTATTAATTCAGATAAGACCTAAAAACAGTACACAGAATCTCTTGGATCAAAATGCATCTCAACTAGACTGGTGTACTGTTCCTTCCTCTACAGTCAATAAATCTGGTGTTATCATTAGACAGCACACTTATCTTTTGAAAATCATATTTCCTATGTGTACTGAAACAGCATTCTTCCATCTTACGAAATGTTGCCAAGCTACGGAACATGTTAAGTGTTTCTGATGCAGAAAAGTTAGTCTCTATTTGTTTCTCATGACCTGTGAGACTGGACCTAATTTTAATGCTACTGTTGTGGTTGAATCCTGCATCTTCAATGAACTAAGATACAGATAGTACAAAATGCTGCGGCTAAGAGTGCTTACCAGGTCAAGAAAATATTATCATATTACTCCAATTTTACAGTGCTCTGGGACAGCTGGCTGCTTATTAAGTTCTCGTATCAGTACTAATGGTATATACTTGCCTACAAGGCCCTAAATGATTTAGCTCCTGCGTAACCTAACTAATGTTCTATCACATACAATCCAACCCGCTCCCTAAGGAACAAGAACTCTGGATTCGTTAGGTAGTACCTAGGATAGCAAAGTCCACTAAAGGAGGCTTGAACTTTGTTTGATGTTTGGCTCCTAAACTCTGGAATAGTCCCTTCCTCCAATAAATACCGTATCGAGTCCGGTGTCTTTAATCTAGATTTAAGAATGAGAGTGTGTCTCGCTTTAGCCACAGCATTCTTATGACATGTCATCTCAGAATATAGATTCTGCAGGTATATCTGATCAAATCGCACATCCGATTAGTGCTCCTGGTCTTGGGTCTATACTGAGTAATTTCTATCGACGGTTGTTCCTGGATGGAAAGAACTGCTATGCTAATTGTCAACTATTTGTTTCTCTGCTTCTGGATTAACATCCCATAATTACACAAGCATCAGTCTGGATCCAACCCTTAAACGATCTGAGATGACCGAACACCTGAGAAGAGACGATGACCCCTCGGAGGAACTCAGAGGAAGTCAACCAACAGCGATTATACTGAATTAACCAAATTTTGCCATAAGTTCATTATATTGAGTTTCTAAAATATAAATCTATTTTAGAAATGTAATTTCCTGTGAAGTTGCTTTGCAATGATTGTATCGTTAAAAGTGCTATACAAATAATCTTGAATTGATTTGATTTGAATTTAATTGAATTGTGTGTGTGTGTGTGTGTACTTGTTGTCCCCACAAGGATACTAAACCCTGACATTTTTTGACATTGTGGAGACTGGCCTGCAGTCCCTACGAAGGAAAAAAAAATCAAAAATAGCAAATGATGTTTATCTGAAAGTTTAAGAATGCAAACAGGTTTTCTGTACAGGGTAGGTTTAGGGTTAGGGGGTTGAAAATATTGTTTTGTCAGTATAAAAGTAATAGAAGTCGATGGAAAGTCCCCACAATTTACAGAAACAAACGTGTGCATGCGCCCGTGTGTGTGTGTGTGTGTGTCAGTGGTGTAAAGAGTACCTAAAATCCATACTTGAGTATGGACAGTGAAAATTACTCCACTACAAGTTACAAGTCACCAATTCCAAAGCAACTTGAGTAAAAGTATTAGAGTATCTGATTTTAAGAGTACCTAAGTATTTTACTTATACTAAATATAGGCTCAAAGGTGCACTAGTCAAAGATACATTTCAGTGAAAAAGTGTAATGTTGTGGAGAAGCTGGAGAAAACAGGCAGAGGCAAGGATCTATGTGCAGATATTTCATGGAAAAGCTACAACAAACAATAAGCCAATAACCACAGGGAACAAAGAACAGAAGAATGGGCAAACAGACAACCATTACATTCAATAACTCACAAATAACTAGGGCTATATAAATATATATATACAGGAGGTTAACAAGCTGAACAAGATAAGATACAAACACCACAGGAGACAGGAAGTGACATAAAAGTCCAAGACAAGGCACAGAGAACATGTAACACAAACAAGAGCAAGCAGATTTGTGAGGAGAACCAAAATAAAACTGAACACCTCAAAATATTAAATAAATATCAGCAGTTGCGTTAATATTTGCATTAACAGCACAAAAGGTTGTGGGTTCAATTCCCAGGGAACACACATACTGATAAAAAATGAATAGCCTCAAAATGTAAGTCACTTTAGATAAAAGCGTCTGCTAAATGCATAAATGTAAATAAATAAATAAAAAACGTACAAATAAAATAACAAATATTGGGTGAGTACGGGCAAAATGCACAAGATATCAGAAGAGCTTTAATACCAAGTATGTTTTACACACACAAGGAATTTGACTTGACGACAGGAGCTTCCGGAGCAGAAGAAAGTACAGACAGTGTAGACATACATAGGAATAACATAGGGATGGGATACACCACTAATATAAGACAAAACAGAAATTAAATAATGTACTACATACAGAAATAGAAATAATTGTTTAAATAAATGTACAAATATGTTATTTACAAACTGTGCAGTTTACAAGTGTACTAATTTTGGATTCTGTGTAAAAATATGTCAGATGGACGATGTATTATTATGAAAGTTTAATTGTTCAGAAAAAGCTGTTCTTGTTCCTGGCTGTTCTGGTGGTCAGTGCTCTGTAGCGCCGACCAGAAGGCAACAGTTGGAAGAGAGAGTGGGCTGGGTGTGAGGGATACTTTCAGTGCTGTGTAGTTGGTGATTTCACATCTCTTGTAGCAGAAATATACTGCTGCATTAAAGCTGGGTGCCATGCAAAATGTAATGTGTAACTGCAACACTCATTTCAAATGTAGTGGAGTAAAGTGTACAGATAGTCATTAAAAAAAAATGTAGTGAAGTAAAGAGTAAAAGTTGCTAATAACTTCGATACTCAGTAAAATTACAAAGTATCCGAAAATATACTCAAGTACAGTAATTATGCTGCCTTCGAGTGCTATCCCACTTATGAAGTCGTGATTATGACCTTATCGTATTCAAGTGCTTTAATGTCAGAAATAATAAAATATTTCATCTCATTGGTTGACAATCATATAAACATTCATTGCGCTATATATGCAGTTTGCTGACAATTCTGGAATTTCAGTCAAATACATGCTTATTTCACTGCTTATAAAACATACAATATGCTTCGAATGATCGCTCATATCTAGCCTATAAATACACTACTTTAGCGACAAGACAAAGGGATGTAGTTGTTGTGAGAACAGCATTGACAGCAGCAATGGTTGTCCCCTCCACCATGTTTAATGTTTATGACCCACCCAACTCAGAAACTCAGGTATAAAAAATATTTCTGAATTTCCCAGTAGTAAATATGACTTGAGAACCCGTTCACGTCCTATTTCAAATTAAGAAACTTGTATTTACGATAATTCCGATAGCACGTGAAGGCAGCATTAGTTACATTTACTCCACAACACTGTGTACCTCAAACACAGAACCAGCAAACAGGAAACACTGAGTGAAAGAGAAACTCAGGGAAAGAGAAACTGAAGTGTAGTTGAGCTGTTGTGTGTTGGTGTCTCTGTATTCAAGCAGTAAAATGGCAGAAGCAAGAGTTTTTCAGGATGAGTTCTTGTGTCCAGTGTGTCTGGATCTTCTGAAGGATCCAGTGACCATCCATTGTGGACACAGTTACTGTAAGATCTGTATTACAGTCTGCTGGGATCAGGAGGATCAGATGAGTGTCTACAGCTGCCCTCAGTGCAAACAGACCTTCAGTCCAAGACCTGCTTTAGCTAGAAGCACCATGCTGGCTGAAGTGCTGGAGAAACTAAAGAAGAGGAAACGTCCTGCTGACTGTGATGCTGGAGCTGGAGATGTGCAGTGTGACGTCTGTACTGGAAGAAAATACAAAGCTGCCAAGTCCTGTCTGATGTGTCTGAACTCTTACTGTCAGCATCACCTTGAACAACATGAGAGCTGGTTTAAAGGAAAGAGACACAGTTTGACTGAAGCCACTGGACGACTGCAGGAGATGATTTGCCAGAAACATGAGAAGATCCTTGAGGTTTTCTGTCGCACTGACCAGAAATGTATATGTGTGCTGTGTACGATGGATGAACATAAAAGCCATGACACTGTATCAGCTGCAGCTCAGAGGACAGAGAAACAGGTATTTAAAACTAGTGATCAAGTTAATACTCAGTGTAGTGATCCAAAGTCTGTTTATTTTCCGTGTAGAACCACAGCTTAATTACTTAATTAAAGCTCTACATCTGTGTCAGTTTCACTTTCATGATACTTATGCTTGCAGTGTGAAACAGGTCTTAATATTCATCATTAAAATTCATGTTAGATGATTGTAAACGATCATCACTTCAGGAGCTTGGACTTACCGCCTTTAGATATCAGTTGCACATTTCTTGTATTCTTTGATTTAGTTCCATTTGTTTTATATGAGATTTACTATCATCCACTTGTCCTGCAGAATCAGCTGAAGGAGACGCAGAAGACGTTCCAGCAGAGAATCCAGCAGAGAGAGAAAGATCTTCAGCAGCTGAGAGAGACTGTGGAGTCTCAGAAGGTGAGTCTGGAGAAGAAGAGAACGTTTGTCTCAGTCTCAGTTCAGACTCACTGAAGCCTGAATCACTGTGTGTCCTAACAAGCGCTCTGCACAGACAGCAGTGGAGGACAGTGAGAGGATCTTTACTGAGCTCATCCACTCATCTATTGAGAGAAGCTGCTCTGATCTGATACGGCTGATCAGAGATCAGGAAAAGCAAGCAGTGAGTCGAGCTGAAGGACGACTGGAGCGACTGGAGCAGGAGATCAATGATCTGAGGAGGAGAGACACTGAGCTGGAGCAGCTTTCACACACACAGGATCACATCCAGTTCCTGCAGGTAACACAGATCTAGAAGAACAGGGTCATATTGGACTTGAACCGGTCCTGCTGTGACAGGAGACTCACAGAGAAACAGTTCATGAGTGTCTTATTATATAATCATGAGTCAGACTCTCATCTGATCATCCTCTTTTTTTCAGCTGTGGAAATCTCTTAGGAATAATTTCTCTCAGCCCTTTATTCTGGAAGATATATTTAGCTTTCAAACACCACTAGAGCCACCAACAGTTCAAAACTTTTTACCACATTTTTTCTTCTGATTCATTACATTATGGTAAAAACAGTGAATTTGATAGTACTGATTCTGAGTTACGTTCATCAAAATTGTATTGGGGGATCCTCAAAACTGATAATATAGTGTAAGTGGCAAATACTATAATCTGTAGCTCTAATGTGATATAATGAATATGAGATGAGAATGAAGCTGATGCTGTGAAAGTGCTGGATTGAGGTGAATTACTAAAGATCAGTCAAATCTGATGTTGGTGCAGGTTATTGGGTGAAGTGTGGAGCTGATGAGTTTTGATTTCTGTTTTCTGTAGAGTTTCCAGTCTCTCTCAGCACCTCCTGAATCTATAGACATACATGATGATCCCTTCAGTTCTCTCATCTCTTCTGATGATCTGAGAGAATCTATCGATCAGCTGAGAAACAAACTGGAGGATTTCTTCAAAGAAGACCTCAAGAAGATCTCAGACAGAGGTAAAGTCCTGTAGATTCATCTGCTCTCAGAAACGAGTCCATCATCATCTCATATCACGGAGAACATCATATTAGAAATGTCTTAGGAATGGATGCAGGATCATGAGAATCACATTCTTCATGTCTGTTGATTTCCACAGTCACATTCACCAACATTGTTCCCAGGACCAGGAACGACGTTCTACAATGTAAGTCAGTAAGAAAACCAGCAGAAAAAATCATTGAGTGTGTTCATGTTCTTCTGTAGAATAGAGGTAGGCAACGTCGGTTCTGGAGTACCGATGCCCTGCAGAGTTTCGCTCCAACCCTGAAATAAACCTCACCTACCTGTAGCCCCAGTAATTCTGAAGATCTTGATTAGCTTGTTCAGGTGTCTTTGATTAGGGTTGGAGCTAAACTCTACAGGATAGCGACACTCCAGGACCGACGTTGCCTACCCCTGCTGTAGAAGGTGAAAGAAGAGTTTTATTATTGATGATTTGCACAGATATCTGGTTATTTGTACTGAGACACTGATGATGCATTGAACATGAAGAGTTCATCAACATGAAAAGATCAAACAGATTCATAATTCCTGATTCTGATGTGTTTTATCTCCATCAGATTCCCATCAGCTCACTCTGGATCTGAACACAATGAATAAATGGCTCCGTCTGTCTGAGAGCAGCAGAGTGATTACTGTCACTGACACAGATCAGTTATATCCTGATCATCCAGACAGATTTGATTATTGGCTTCAGGTGTTGTGTAGAGAGAGTGTGTGTGAACGCAGTTACTGGGAACTGGAGTGGAGTGGGACTCGTGTCTTTATATCAGTGTCATATAAGAGCATTAGCAGGAAAGGACAGGGTAATGAGTGTATGTTTGGATATAATGATCAGTCCTGGAGTTTGTTCTGCACTCCCTACAGAGTATCATTCATACACAATAAGATACGGACTGCTCTCCCTGTAGAGTCCATCGGCAGTAGAATAGGAGTGTTTGTGGATCACGGTGCAGGAACTCTGTCCTTCTACAGCGTCTCTGACACAATGAGCCTCATCCACACAGTCCAGACCACATTCACTCAGCCGCTCTTCCTGGGTTTTGGGTTAATAATGAATCCATCGGCAGTGAAACTCAGGAGTGTTGATGAATTAGAATCACGGTTGACGAGAGAACTCTGTCCTTCATACATGCTCTCTGATTATGAGCCTCAGTCCACACAGTCCAGACACATTCACTCAGCCGTCTATCCTGGGTTTTGGGTTACATAATGAATCACTGCAGCTGAAACTCATCAGTGTCAGATGAAATTAGACATAGATTGACGAGAAGATGTGTACCCATAAATGCTTTGAGTTGTATGAATCAGTAAGACCAGTGTGATGTGTGTCAAGTGTCTTCTGTGACATTAACACTGCAAGCCTGAACTGGTGTCAGTGAAATAACATGTCACAATAAATGTAGTATAATAAATCCTCATTTAGACAGTCACATCCAGTGTAATGTGTGCTGTGTTTCTGCTGCTTTTCTGGCAGATCCCTCCTCCCCGTTTGTGCCAATGAATTAGTTTTTAATGCTAGAGTCTATAGCATGCACTATATATGTGTGCATGGATCCGGCTCCTCATATTATGAGCAGATGCCCCTGCCCGTGTGCCAATGAACTAGATGTTCGAAATAACTGATCTATGAGCATGCATATATATTTCATGAAAGACATTATATGTGAACTGCCATCACTCTGCTCTCATAACTACCAATTTGCACAGATAACAATACTGATACAGCATGTGTTTTTTCTCAACTGTTTACATTTACTTAAGAAGAAAATGACTGTGCTTATGAGGATACTCGCCATGATGGCCATTTGTACATCATTTTGTGGGTATTTTGGCAATTAATCTCAACAACTCGAAAAATAACTCAATATGATACTAGCGTGGCGGCATTGGATATGACTGAGCGCTCAGCCTTTAAACTGCCTCTGGAGCGAGCGATTACAGATTGGCTTAAAAAGACGTGCAAATTATACATTTTAGTGACGATGCAACAATGACCCGATTAGGCAAGTGACAGTTTTGTCAACTATCATAAATGTGAGTGAAAGTCTTGGATCCGCGTGCAGCAGCTTGCTTGTAGTGCAGACGACTAGATGCGCTGATGTGAAACAGCTTTGAGAGAGTGAAAGAGAGAAGACGCTGAACAGCTAAATCACTCGTGCGGTTTTCAAATGACAGATATAATCTGCTAGTTTGTATGGATTTATTTACCCATCTAACCTACATGCTATATTGAATAAATGTTTGCAGGAATTTCCCTCCTCATTATAAACTTGAAAGCTGCAGGGATGAGTAAAACTATGTGATATACACACCTACCCAAATTCCGGACATGGTTAAAAATAAGTCTATTATACATGCCGGATCAGTTACCCCACTTTGTTCCGGGACCTCGAAATGTATTAATGAAGCCCTGGTCACATCAATCATTTTATTATTACTATCATAATTGCCCTTTCAATTCAAATGATCACTGTCAATAAATCATTCTCATTATTCACCTTATGGAGCTCCGGCCCTTTCCAGAGTTTTGTGTTCTTGTGTCTTCCGGTGTCACGAGTCACTGTTTAATTGTCACACATTTAATTATTAACGGTGGAATTTAATTTAATTTTTAGGTCACAGCTTGTCAATAATGTATTCTATTATAGAACAGAGGTTAAAACATATATACATATATACATATATGGGGGGGGGGGGGGTGTCTTGGTGAATGGGATGTGTTGTGGATGGGGTCTTTAAAACAGGTCTATTCATTTATCAGCACATGTTCACTTTCTGCATGACTGAAGGGAAGACTTTAACATAACTATTGTGCAAAGTTTGCACGTTGCTTGTGTGATATCCATCGGCTCGACTTCATGGTTTAAAACATAAATATTTATAGTATTGCGATGTAACTGCAAACCCCCATCTTAACGCAGGGATACATGAAAGAAGAATCAACTCAGTATGCCCCTCTGTCTGAAACATGTCTCTGTGCTTGTGCGTACTGGTCCGTATATCACGCATGGATCAACAGCAATCCGTTTAAGCCCTAATAGCCTATATGACAGATCAGATAAATTTTTTAACAATGACGCACAATAAATAACAGAGCGTCATACACATTTTCTCCAGAACGCTCTCGCGACCCGGTAGGAATTCTTCCACGGACCGGTAGTGTGTCGCGACCCGGTGGTTGGGGACCTCTGGGTTAGGGGATAGAAAATGGAGTTTCGTCAGTATAAAATCAACAGGAGTCTATGGAAAGTCCCCACAATTCACAGAAACCTAATGTGTGTGTGTGTGTGTGTGTGTGTGTGTGTGTGTGTGTGTGTGTGTGATAGAGTGTGTTTTTGTGCATGCTACACTGTGGTGAACAAAAGCCCCCACAAGGATAGTAAACCTCACATTTTTGAGGGGAATTTTTTTTTTTTTTCACTTTTGCTTTCATCATAAGGGTAGGGGACCTTCAGGCATTTCGGTCAATTAATCATGCTTAGAGTTTGGGCCAACTGACTCCCCATGTAACTGAAACCTCAGCCTGGCCACATGGCCAAGGTTCCTACCACAACCTTCAGGAATCAGGTGGTGAACCTGCAAGCACTCCCCCTGGAGGAGGCATACCCAGCCCTAGCTTTGCTCTGTGCCATCCATGTTTTAGAATTGTACGTGGACAGGACACTTTTTTGAATGGATATAGATCTCTCCAAACATCTAATAAGTCCAATTCTTTCATCAGATTCTCATTTGTCTAGCTTCCCATAACATTTCTTCTATCTTCTATGATAACAAGATTGTTTTAATACAAATTCTAGTCTTCTAGTCTAGTCTTCTATTCTTCTATTCTAGTCTGCATCAACAAATGTTAGTACGTAACTACATTTCGAACGTCGTGTCTTCAATTGTTCATACTTTTTTTATCACAAGGCAGCTCGGATAAAGTATCTGTCCTCTTTCGTTCAGTTTATACGTCCACCATTAAAAGTATATCCACAAATTAAAAAAGTCTTACTAGTATTTCAAAGTTTTATGATGGGGGGGGGGGGGTCTCAGCTTCACCCGTTCATTCAGACGGAGCTTGCATTGTCTCTTTGAAATCCCCGCAGTTTCTCCCGGATCTTCACTCGATGTGCTTCCTTACTTTTCTTTGATGTTGCGCTAACCTTTTCCCAAAGCCTTGGTTTCACTTTTCCAGAAGTTCCTACTCCAGTTGCCTCTTCGCTACTTATCGGTCCCTTTTCTTTCAAGTCTTTCTAAGCTTCTTTCGTCGTATTATATATAACCAGACCGTTTTCCAGAAAAATGTTCAGTTTCGCCGGTGGTGGTGTTTGGAATTTAATCCCTTTCTCGTTCAGAATTGTCCTAATTGGTGCAAATGCCCGTCTTTTCTGTTGGATCTCAGGTGGATAGTCTTGGTCAAAGAAAATCCTTTTCCCCATTACAGTACACTTCTTCCTTCCTCCTTGCAGAACGGAGGACCAATTCCTTCATCTTATATTCCATGAAGAATACCACCACAGATCTAGGGTGTGCATCAGCGGGTGGTTTGGGCCCGAGTGCTCTGTGACACCGTTGAATTTTGAGGTCCAAGTTGCCGAATGACAGTTACGTTTTGATTAAATTCTGGTTGGAATGATGCATGCTGAAAAATCCTATCAGGTGCAAGAAATCCATGAGGTTGACCTGACGCATGCTGAGAAATCATATCAGGCGCAAGAGATCCATGAGTTTGAACCGATGAATGCTGAAGAATCCTATCAGGTGCAAGAAGTCCACGAGGTTGCACTGATGCATGCTGAGGAATCCTATCAGCTGCAAGAGATCCATGAGACTGAACTGACAGATGGTTGAGAAGTCCTATCCGATGAAGGAGGTTCATGAAATTGAACTGATGTATCTCCTAGTATATGCTGGGAACTCCATCTTTCTAAGGCAATACATTCCTGCCAAGGCTGCTGACAAATTTCCTGATACGGCACAGAAGATGCCAAAGGAGGATCAGCTGCTGATACTTGTCTTTCCATTTTACTACAAACAGCAGATTCAAACTCCTCTGGCATTGGATTCAATATAATTGAAGATGCTTTCTCCCTTTCCTTTTCCAACTGTGAATAAATATTATAAGAGGCTTTGGAAACACTGTGACTTTCAGAGGCCTGACAAACTGCAAGTTTAGCAGTAGACTCTGCTAGCATTGCATTCAACTCCAGTTGCTCCATTTTCCTCGTTATCATCTGCTCTTGCTCCTCCAAAGCATGTTTTTCCTTTAATGATGCCATACGAGTGAGCAGAGCAGCCTTATCTGCCTCAGCTATAACTCTGGCAGAAGAAACACTACTGCATGTACTTGCTTTACTTGAACGTTTACTACCAACATTTGAAATACTAACATGTGGTTCAACTCCATAAACCTTGTCATGCATAACCTCATTTAAAGTAGGCCTAATTTCATTTTCAGTACATGATACCCACATTTTGACTTCAGAAATAAAATAATTATTCACAACCATTTTTGCTTTAAACCATGTCATGTTTTTCCTTTTCACTTTCAGGTAACATACCCATCAAATAACCATGAATACCTTTTGCTTCATCACACAAGTTTAAAAGATCATCAAAACCACTTTGTACACCTTTTGCATTTCTTTGTTGCATCAGAACTTGCATATTTTTTTCTTAAATTAGAAGCTTTAGTTAACACAGATTTTCTATCATTCAGCAACTTTTCAACCTTTGCAATAAATGCTTTAGGAGTTAATTTCACAACACGTTTTTATTTGTCCATTTGAACAGCAACATCATTTGAAAAACTCAACTGTGGCTTTTCCATAGACCTGTGCTCAATTTCAGATGCCTCCATAATCCACAGAAAGTCAAAAACACGATTGTAGGGATACTAAAACTTGTTCGCAAAGTTAATTATTTTCTTTGACAACCAATGCATTGGATTTATGTTCCATAATGTGTGCGCACAAAATTAGATGGCCATTCAACAATAAGTAGCGCTACTAAACATACCTCTTAACGTTGGGCGCCAATGTTTGAACAAAGCTCCTCTGCTGACGTTTGTAGAACAGATCCGGTCTCTTCCGTTTTACCCAGTTTTACTGCTTTTACCCGTAACCCAGTAAGAAAGATGTGCTGTAATTCACAGATGCGAATGCTGCGACGTCCTCTCATCATGATTGCAGATGATCTCATCTCACACAGCTCCTTTAGATCAATACAGTTTTTTGAATAATGTAAGCAGCTAAGTCTAATACTTTAGGAAGCTGAGGGATGCTGGACGGTGCTTGTAAATGGACGCGCATGCTTGAATTACTATTAACTGCAATGTCCACACAAAAGTTTAAAATGCTCATTATTGTAGATTTATTTTACCGCTACTAGTCTTAATTTCCATGTAGGCAGGAATCCAAACAACAGTCAATAAATCCACTAGTCATTGACCTTTACAGCGTGGTACAAACAGCCTAGCGTAGCAGTCCAAAAACTGTGTGCACCTTCTCTCCAGCAACACCTGTTATCTGTTCCCACCTATAATTTGTGAACAATCACCCAAGAGTGACCCCTACTGGACATGCATGTACCTAATTCAAAGTAAAGACCAAAAATGGCTCTTACAGGTAGTTTTTAATCAGCTAAAAAACTACTTAAAATCAAATGGATACCTGGACAATTTTCAATTTGGTTTCCGAGCGCATCACAGCAAGTCAAGTCACTATTATTTGTATAGCGCTTTTAACAATGCAGTTGTGTCAAAGCAGCTTTACATCAGCTTGATATAAATCTGGGTGGCTTTATATCAGCTTTACAGTATTTAGATGGGGAAATAGTGTGTCGAAAAAGTGTAATTCTCATCTGGCCAGACAAAATAAGCAGTTTAAATCTAGTCGAAAGCAGAGTCTGATTGTGCAACGGTCTCATCTGGTTCCACTTCTCAGGATGTCAAAAATGTTTACAAGTTACATTTTCAGCCTGGTCAGCTTCAGCAGTCTAACAGCTCTTGTTAACGTCAAAATAATTGAAATCAATCAAAATTAAAGTAGGCTGGCTTTACTGGTTACAGAAGCAGAGCAAGAATTCAAGCATGAATCATCATTTGAAGAGAGCAAGTTAAGATGGGCGTTGCAAATTATTTAATATCAGTCAACTGTTTTACGATATACATTTTCATAATTATAAAATGATTATCATAATCATGAGATTCCTAATCAGAAATTTGACATAAACGGCTTCTCAAGTTGTATTTTTGATACTTGAGTTAACGAGTTGGGCAGGCCGTAAACTTTAAACATGGTGGATGGGACAACAGTTGCTGCTGTCAGTGTTATTCTTTATTACTACATCACCGTGTCTTGTCGTTAAAGTAGTGCCTATTTATATGAACAATCATTTGAAGCATGTAGGTATTATAAAAAAGTGAAATAAGGATGTATTTATATACCAAAATTTCAATATCTTCAGCAAACTGACTATCTAGCGCAGTGAATGTTTATGGTTATCTACTAATGGAATATTAAATTGTATTATTTTCACCAACAAATCACTTGAACAAATCACTTGCAAAGATTTCCGGCTTTGCTACCGTTCGGACGCTCTTGCTATTGCTCTGCGCTTTGCTCCCTATTTTTGTTCTTTTCTCAGATCTTTCTAAGATTTTTACTTCAGCAGATCAGCACAGTGCTCAAACAACACATTTTTTGGAAAAAGAGGACTTTTTGCCTCCCACTGCCAGCAGTTTACATTCCGGAGACCGATAAATACAGCTGTCTACATTCAAACAGATGAGAGAAAATGCCTACTTGCTGCACGAACTGCCACAAACTTCTACAAAGGATTGTGGTTCTTGAAACAAAGTTATTTGCTGGACTTCCAAAACAGACGGAACATACAGCAGACGGTCACCACGGACCCCCTCAGCATACAGCCGGTGAGTCCTGTGAATCTAGTGAATCTCAACAGTTTATACCAAGTGTAGAGGAACAAGCCGAAACTGATCGACGGACTAATCGATGGCACAAACAGGGAGCGAGACCCAAAGGCTCTCGAGACACCAGATCGTCACGATTATCTCGTATTGCTGCTGTAGCATCCTCTACCCCAGATACGGCTATGACAAGACTTGTAAGCACTGGTATTCTACAACCCCCTATACATCTTGAGAATAGATTTGAAACATTGATGAATGTAAATGAGGAATCCCAAAATATGACAAAACTCGGATCGAATCAGCCAGCAGCTAACATTGCTACTAACAGGCGCTCAAGGTCGAGCAGACAGCGGCATTCAGCTCAGAGCGCAGCCGAGTCCAGGACTCTGATAGTGGGCGACTCTATTATTAGAAACGTCAAAACCAGGACTGCTACTACCTGCTGCTTTCCTCAAGCAACCGTTTCTGACGTGAACAAGGAACTTCGGAGCATTGTGATGAAGCACAAGACTGCAAATCGAGTCATCATCCATGTGGGGAAGAATGATATCCGGAAAGGACAGTCAGAAATGCTAAAGCAAGATTTCAGTGAACTCTTTGAAACACTTCAAAGACTTGAAGTTCAGTCGTTCATCAGTGGACCACTCCCAGCAAGGGGAACTAACATGTTTTCACGGTTGCTTGGGCTGAATACATGGCTACAAAGAACCTGCAGTGCAAAAGGAGTCAACTTCATTGACAACTTCAATATTTTCTGGGGGCACAGACAACTGTTTAAACTGGATGGCCTCCACCCAAACAAACTTGGTGCAAGAGTGCTAAAAGGCAATTTCTATTTCTCCCTCCGTCATCCTTCAGTGGTGTGTGCCAATCCACTCACACAGTCACCTGGACAGAATATGAGTGACCACAGGACTTCATATCAGCTTCCAAGTCATTATGTGGTTGAAGAATCCCACAAGGACACTGATAACGCCACACAGCCAAAGCAAGCACTGCTCATGGACATCCCGGCTGAGCCCTGCCCACAGAGCTCATCACATGCAGACTGTGACGTATTACAACAGCTCCAAGACTCAGCACCCAAGGACTTTCTGGAAAACAGCCTGGGAAGCCAGGACAACACATCACCGGAAACACCAGAGCTAGAGCCCCGCTCACCAGACACACTATCCCTCTCTCCAGCATCTCCACTTCTAAGCTTTTCACAGAAAATGGAGGACTCTCCGACCGCTGCCACAACGCAAGGGACCCAAACCCTCCTCCATCTGCTGTAGGTGAACCGCAGATATCAACTGATAACAGCTCTCAGTGATACGTGTCGGGCCCCCCAACACATCCAAAGTTACTGCAGGACTCAGCTCTCCCGCCTCCTCCTGTGAGAGCTCTCCGACCGCTGCCACAACGCAAGGGCCCAAACCCTCCTCCATCTGCTGTAGGTGAACCAAAAACAACTGATAACAGCTCTCAGTGATATGTGTCGTGTCCCCGCTATACTAGCAGCAACATTCACAAACGTTTACAAAACAAGCGGGAACCCAGTGTGCCTGTAGCCTTCTCTATCTCTGTTTTATCACATGATAGAAGGTCTAAGGCCTTCAAAAGGCGTACGGCTGACCCATCTAATCTAAGGCCTGTTATGCATCAGTCTAAGATTGCTGTAGAGACAAAATGTAATTCCATCAAGTTAGCATTTTTAAACACTCGCTCACTAAAAAATAAATCATTTGTGATCAATGATTTAATAACCACAAACAACCTGGATTTTATGTTTCTAATTGAAACATGGCTAGAAGACAACTGCAGTGCAACAGTCCTCACTGAAACAGCCCCTCCTAACTTTAATTTTATAAGTGTCTGCAGGACTGTTAGGAGAGGTGGAGGTGTAGCTGCTCTGTTTAAAGATGTTTATCAATGCAAGCAAGTGTCATTTGGTCAGTACTTGTCTTTTGAATATCTAGGTATTGTGCTGAAATGTGCCCCACGCATTCTGTTTATTATCATTTACAGACCTCCAAAATACTCCCCAGCCTTTGTTGAAGAGTTCACAGAACTGTTATCAACGATTTCCTCAGAGTTTGACTGTTTTGCTATTGCAGGGGATTTTAATATTCACATAGACAATGCTGAAATCAAAACTACAAAATAAATTTTAACTGTTTTAAACACTTTTGACCTGATTCAGCATGTGCACGGACCCACACACAATCGTGGACACACTCTAGATTTACTCATCAGTAGAGGTCTAAACATTTCATCCATTGTCATTAAGGATGTAGCTCTGTCTGATCACTTCTGTATTTTCTTTGATATATTGATCTCTGTCACCACTGAATCTAGATCTGTCTCTGTCAGAAAGAGATGCATTAATGAGAACACTAGTGTGCTATTTATGAAGGCAATATCTTTAACACCAAGCATTTCTGCAGACTCTGTTGATCTTCTCCTGGATTCATTTGACTCAAAAGTTAAGAATGTTATTGATGATATTGCACCGATAAAGGTCAGCAAGAAGAATGGCAGACAAAAATCATTTTGGAGAAAATCAACAGCAGTTCAGAATATGAAAAGACAATGCAGAAAAGCTGAGCGGATGTGGTGGAAGACGAAACTAGAAATACACTATAGCATCTATAAAGACAGCCTTCATGCTTTCAATTTGGAACTAGCCACAGCTAGACAGACCTTCTTCTCAAACCTTATAAACAGTAACTTAAACAACACTCGCACTCTTTTTGCTACTGTTGAGAGACTGACAAACCCCCCAAGTCAGATTCCCAGTGAAATGCTCTCTGACAGCAAATGCAACGAGTTTGCTTCCTTCTTTTCAGAGAAGATCAGTAATATCAGGAAGGAGATTGGCACATCTTCCTGTAATACAGAGGTCACACAGATTCGACAGCAATCTCAAAAAGAAGTGACTATGTCTGTTTTTAAAACAATTGATAGCAAAATTTTGGAAGAAATAGTACAGCATCTTAAATCGTCAACCTGCTATCTTGACACACTTCCCACATCTTTTTTCAAAAGTGTGCTTAACTGTTTAGAAGCAGATCTCTTAGAAGTGGTGAACACCTCACTTCTTTCTGGGACTTTTCCAAACTCCCTGAAAACTGCAGTTGTTAAGCCCCTTCTGAAAAAGCACAATCTTGATAACACTGTGTTGAGCAACTATAGACCAATATCAAATCTTCCTTTCATAGGTAAGATTATTGAAAAGGTAGTTTTTAATCAGCTGAACAACTACTTAAACTCAAATGGATACCTGGATAATTTTCAATCTGGTTTCCGCGTGCATCACAGCACAGAGACAGCACTCATTAAGATAATAAATGATATTCGCTTTAATTCTGATTCTGGCAAAATATCAGTGCTGGTACTACTAGATCTTAGTGCTGCGTTTGACACTGTCGATCATAACATACTTCTAGAGAGACTGGAAAACTGGGTCGGGCTTTCTGGGATGGCACTCAAATGGTTCAGGTCATACTTAGAAGGGAGAGGTTATTATGTGAGTATAGGAGAGCATAAGTCTAAGTGGACGTCCATGACATGTGGAGTCCCACAAGGCTCAATTCTTGCACCGTTCTTGTTTAGCCTGTATATGCTCCCACTAAGTCAGATAATGAGGAAGAACCAAATTGCCTACCACAGCTACGCTGATGATACCCAGATCTACCTAGCCTTATCTCCAAATGATTATAGCCCCATTGACTCCCTCTGCCAATGCATTGATGAAATTAACAGTTGGATGTGCCAAAACTTTCTTCAGTTAAACAAGGAGAAAACTGAAGTCATTGCATTTGGAAACAAAGATGAAGTTCTCAAGGTGAATGCATACCTTGACTCTAGGGGTCAAACAACTAAAAATCAAGTCAGAAATCTTGGGGTGATTCTGGAGACAGACCTTAGCTTTAGTAGTCATGTCAAAGCAGTAACTAAATCAGCATACTATCATCTCAAAAACATTGCAAGAATTAGATGTTTTGTTTCCAGTCAAGATTTGGAGAAACTTGTTCATGCCTTTATCACCAGCAGGGTGGATTATTGTAATGGTCTCCTCACCGGCCTTCCAAAGAAGACCATTAGACAGCTGCAGCTCATCCAGAACGCTGCTGCCAGTATTCTGACTAGAACCAGAAAATATGAGCACATCACACCAGTCCTCAGGTCCTTACACTGGCTTCCAGTTACATTTAGGATTGATTTTAAAGTACTTTTACTCGTTTATAAGTCACTCAATGGTATAGGACCTAAATATATGGCAAATATGCTGAAGAATTACATGCCATTATCTGCTGGAGGAACCAGACTCTGGAGCTCCAGGCACTCATTGACTCTGGAGCAGACGAGAGTTTTTTGGACACCACATTAGTAAGACAGCTGGGATTAACCACGGAGCAGCTCAAGGAACCACTGGAGGCTAGTACACTTGACGGGAGGCTGCTTGCTCGAGTAACAACCCGTACCTGCCCTGTCCAGCTCCAGCTGTCAGGTAATCATTTTGAAGAAATTTCCTTTTTTTTTATTGACTCACCATTAATACCGTTAGTTTTGGGGCACTCCTGGTTAACCAAACATAATCCTCACATTGACTGGAGATCTGCTAAGGTTCATAACTGGAGCTCTACCTGTCTTGCTAGTTGTTTGCGGTCTGCTCTGCCTTCTTCTGTAACCCACCAGAAACCCGAACCAGACCGGCCGGACCTATCATCAATCCCCGCTGAGTACCACGATATTTCGGAGGTGTTCTGTAAACAAAGGGCTCTCTCACTTCCCCCGCACCGACCATATGACTGCGCCATTGACCTGTTGCCTGGATCTACGTTTCCACGGAGCCGTCTGTATAACATCTTTCAACACCCCCCTGGGACATTTTGAGTACCTGGTTATGCCTTTTGGCCTGTCTAACTCACCTGCCATTTTTCAGTGTCTCATCAATGACGTGCTTAGAGATATGCTGGGCAGATTTGTGTTTGTCTACCTGGATGATATCCTCATCTTTTCCCAGAGTCAAGCAGAACACGTCCAGCATGTCCGTCAGGTCCTCCATCGGCTCCTGGAGAACCGCCTGTTTGTCAAAGCAGAGAAGTGCGAGTTTCACGCCTCCACTGTCACTTTCCTCGGCCACATCATTGCCAGAGGTCAGGTGAGGATGGATCCAGAGAAGGTGAGAGCAGTCTTAGATTGGCCCCGACCAGATACTAGGAAACAGCTACAGAGATTCTTGGGGTTCGCCAACTTTTATAGACGTTTCATCAGAAATTACAGCCGCACTGCTGCACCATTAACTGCACTTACCTCCCCAGCTAGACCGTTTCACTGGTCCTCTGAGGCAGAAGGAGCCTTTTTGGATCTCAAGAAGAGGTTTACGTCAGCTCCCATTCTCATTAACCCTGACTCGTCCCGGCAGTTTGTTGTGGAGGTGGACGCCTCGGATGTGGGAGTGGGGGCAGTCCTGTCCCAGCGGTCACCAGAGGATAACAAACTTCATCCTTGTGCCTTTCTATCCCATCGTTTATCTCCCACAGAAAGAAACTATGATGTCGGGAACCGGGAACTGCTGGCCGTGAAGATGGCTCTCGAGGAGTGGCGACATTGGCTTGAGGGCGTAGATCAGCCGTTCGTGGTTTGGACCGACCATAGAAACCTGGAGTACATCCGCTCGGCTAAACGGCTGAATCCTCGTCAAGCCAGGTGGGCTCTTTTCTTTGGTCGCTTTAATTTTGCCCTTACCTACAGGCCCGGATCCAGGAATGTGAAGCCTGATGCATTGTCTCGGCTGTTCGAGAAGGAGGAGACTGTTGCAGAACCCGACACCATAATACCCAGAACCTGTATCATTGGGGCAGCCATTTGGGAGATTGAGGGAGAGGTAAGAACGGCTCTGCAGAACCAGCCTGACCCAGGTAACGCCCCCCCGGGCCGCCTGTTTGTGCCTCTCTCTGTCCGTCCATCTGTATTACAGTGGGGTCACTCCTCCAGACTCTCATGCCATCCTGGAGTGGCTCGCACTTTGGCCTTCCTGCGCAGACGATTCTGGTGGCCAGAGATGAGAACCGATGTCCAGACCTTTGTCTCTGCCTGTCCCGTCTGTGCACAGAACAAAGGGTCCAACCGCCCTCCTCCAGGGTACCTGCAGCCGCTGCCCATACCTCGTCGCCCGTGGTCTCACCTGTCGTTGGATTTTGTATCCGGGCTACCACCCTCGAAAGGTATGACTGTGGTCCTTACTGTGGTGGATCGTTTTAGCAAGTTTGCACGTTATCTGCCTCTGCCCAAACTGCCCACAGCTAAGGAGACTGCGGAACTCCTGGTCTCTGTGGTGTTCGCGGTCCACGGCCTGCCCTTGGACATCGTCTCGGACAGAGGTCCACAATTCACCTCAGCCGTCTGGAAGTCATTCTGCCGAGCCATCGGGGCCACCGTTAGCCTGACCTCTGGGTTCCATCCTCAAGCTAACGGCCAAGCGGAGAGAGCCAACCAGAAACTGGAGACCACCCTGCGTTGTTTGGCTTCCTCCAACCCTACTTCCTGGACATCTCAGCTTCCATGGGTGGAGTACGCCCACAACACGCTTCCCACAGCTGCCACAGGTCTGTCTCCCTTTCAATGTGTCTATGGTTTTCAACCCCCGTTGTTTCCCTCTCAGGAGAGAGAGTTGGCTGTTCCCTCCGTCCAAGCATACATCTGCAGATGTCATCGCACCTGGCACCGAGCCCGGGCCACCCTTCTGAGGACCTCTGCCCAGTATGAGCGCCACGCCAACCGTCATCGGACTCCTGCACCTTCCTATTCCGTGGGGGACAAGGTATGGCTCTCCACCCGGGATCTCCCATTAAAGACCAACTCTAAGAAATTATCACCTAGATACATTGGTCCCTTGGTGATCGAGAAGGTCATCACCCCTGTGACAGTCCGTCTCCGACTGCCTCCCACACTCAAGGTCCACTCTGCCTTCCATGTATCTCTGCTTAAGCCTGTCCTCATCAGCCCACTACTCCCTCCTCTCCCGGCCCCTCCACCCCCCCGGCTTATTGATGGCCATCCGGCGTTCACGGTTCACCAGATTTTGGACTCCCGTCGCCGGGGGCGCGGCATGCAGTATCTCATCGACTGGGAGGGCTATGGACCAGAGGAGAGGAGCTGGGTTCCCCGGCAGCGGGTTCTGGATGCCGCCCTCATACAGGCGTTCCATCGCTCTCACCCTGAGAAGCCTGGAGGACCGCCTGGAGGCGCTCGTAAGGGGGGGGGGGTACTGTCACGAAACCCCGGTCGTGATTCTGGTTTTCTTGCTGCTCTGAGATTACTGGTGGGCATGGTCTCCAGTGTTCCTTTCTGCTCATCACCTCTATCAAGCACACCTGTTCCACATCATGCAATCAACTCACCTATAAAAGCCAGTTCTACTTTCCAGTCCCCGCTGGATCGTTGTACCACTCCGTACGAGTACATGCCAGCCAATCTATGTCCTGAAGTTTCTGTATTTTGTCAGTTTCTGAGGAATTGAGAGCTAACCCATTTTTCCCTGTCTTGACTGCAGAAATCCAGCCTGAACCTCGGACTCAGATCTCTCACCAGAACCTTGGGACACAGAGTGCTGGAACCCGGACCACAAACCCTCTATCCTACCAGAACATTCACCACTCAGTTCACATCTCTGTTTGTACTGGTTGTAAATAAACTCACCTTAATTGAACTGTAACTCTGGTCTGCATTTGAGTTCTGGCCCCCGGACCTGACACAAAGGTGTGTATGACTGAGTGCAGTTCTTTAGTACTAACCTTTGGAAAATATGGAATATTAATGTATATAATGTATATGTATATAATGCCTTTCTGGGTACTCAAAGCACTTTACATGAACGGGGGGAATCTCCTCATCCACCACCAGTGTGCAGCATCCAACTGGATGATGCAACGGCAGCCATATTGCACTAGAACGCCCACCACACACCAGCTTACTGGTGGAGAGGAGACTCTGTCTCTGTCTGATAAAGCCAATCAGTGTATGGGGATGGTCAGAGGCCAATTCGCGAATTTGGCCAGGATGCCAGGGTTACATCCCTACACTTTTTTTTCGAAGGACATCATGGGATTTTGAATGACCACAGAAAGTCAGAATCTCGGTTTCACGTCTCCTCTGAAAGACGGTGCTTGTTGACAGTATAGTGTCCCCGTCACTACACTGGAGCATTAGGACCCACACAGACCACAGGGTGAGCACCCCCTGCTGGTCTCACTAACACCTCTTCCAACAGAAACCTAGTTTTCCCAGGAGGTCTCCCATCCAGGTACTGACGCGTGTTCTGAGCTGAATCTCCGCCAAGCCAATTGTTTATCGTCTATTTTCTATCTTAAATTCCGATTTTATACACAAAAATTTGTGTTTCTATAACGTGTGAATATATCCCCGATCGCATTCTGCAACGAGAATAATCAGAGCGGCTTGTTATCGCAAGTTTTATTTTGATTGGGAGAGCACACACGGCAACGGCATACATGCTGATTTACTTCCGGTTTGTCGTTGATGCGTGTTCTGAGCTGAATCTCCGCCAAGCCAATTGTTTATCGTCTATTTTCTATCTTAAATTCCGATTTTATACACAAAAATTTGTGTTTCTATAACGTGTGAATATATCCCCGATCGCATTCTGCAACGAGAATAATCAGAGCGGCTTGTTATCGCAAGTTTTATTTTGATTTCCCAAGTCCGCTATTAGCTTATAGCCCGTTAGCAAAGCCAGCGCGGGTTCCGCTAACACAGCTAATATCCCTTTTTACACACGCATACACACATTTCACATTGTTTCACTGTTACTTGCTTAAATGGCGGATTCGTGTCTACCTTTGTGTGCAGTTGAGGACACGTTCGAGCTGCATTCGGCGCAGCTCGAGCTGGAAGCCGTGGAGAGACGGATCCACGAGCTGCTGGGGAAACAGGCCCAGCTGAGGAAACGGATAGCAACGCTGGAAACATCTCGGGCTGACGCTCTTAAGTCCGGGGTAAGTATTTAACGTGCTGCTAACGCTCCCACCACCTCTACTCCGTGTGTTTCTCTGCACAGGCCCCGTGCACCCGGGACGCGATCGTCACAGATGGCCTTCACTCCGGCGCCAGGAAACCACGGACCCTGGGTGCAGCAGCGGACGTCGCGATCCAGGCCCCGGGCGACGACTTCTCCCCCTCCGGTCTTCGACATCTCATCCCGGAACCGCTTCGCCCCTCTCTGCGAGACTGATCGTGACGCTGTGGTCATCGGAGACTTAATCGTCCGGCATGTCCGTGCTACGTTAGCTGAAGGTAAAGTGCACACTCATTGTCTCCCTGGTGCTCGTGTTCTTGATGTTTCTGCGCAGATACCCGCGATCCTGAAGGATGACGAGAGCGTTGCAGCTGTTGTGATTCACGCGGGGGCTAACGACACCAAGCTGCGGCAGACGGAGACACTGAAGAGGGACTTCAGGAGCCTGATCGAGACGGTATGCAGCACATCGCCAGCGACGATGATCATCGTATCAGGACCTCTTCCCACGTATCGACGAGGACACGAACGGTTCAGTAGACTGTTTGCTTTAAATGAATGGTTGTTTTCATGGTGTACAGAGCAGAAAATTCTCTTTGTCAATAATTGGAATCTTTTCTGGGAGCGTCCTAGGCTATTTCGTGCTGATGGCCTGCATCCCAGCAGAGTCGGTGCGGAACTCCTGTCGGACAACATCACCAGGACGCTACGCTCCATCTGACTAGTAAGCCAATTCTCCAATAACAGCTATGATGATTTTTGTTCTACACACTTAAATGATAAAGGTACTTGCAGTGTCCAATCTATACAGACTGTGTCTGTTCCCCGAATAGTGAGTTCAAAATATAAATGTAATGCAGGATCTAGAACAAATCTGATCGTGATTAAACCAGAAAAATGCAAAATAAATGAACAAAAACAATTTTTAAAACTTGGGCTCCTAAATATCCGATCACTCACACCGAAAGCAGTTATTGTAAATGAAATAATCACAGATAATAGTTTTGATGTACTCTGTCTGACTGAAACCTGGCTTAAAACAAATGATTATTTTGGTCTAAATGAATCTACTCCACCAAGCTACTGTTATAAGCACGAGCCTCGTGAGACTGGTCGTGGCGGCGGTGTAGCAACAATATATAGTGATATTCTCAATGTTACTCAGAAAACAGGATACAGGTTTGACTCATTCGAAATACTTATGCTCAATGTTAAACTGTCAGATAAGCAAAATAAATCTGTCCTATCTCTTGCTCTGGCTACTGTGTATAGACCGCCAGGGCCATATACAGATTTTCTAAAAGAATTTGCAGATTTCCTCTCAGACCTATTGGTTACTGTTGATAAAGCATTAATTGTTGGAGATTTTAACATTCACGTTGATAATACAAATGATGCGTTAGGACTTGCGTTTACTGACCTAATAAACTCTTTTGGTGTCAAGCAAAATGTCACCGGGCCCACGCATCGTTTTAATCATACGCTAGATTTAATAATATCGCATGGAATCGATCTAACTGATATAGATATCATACCTCAAAGTGATGATGTTACTGACCATTTCCTTGTATCATGCATGCTGCATATTACTGATATTAACTATATGGCTCCGCGTTATCGCCCAGGCAGAATTATTACTCCAGCCACTAAAGACAGATTCACAAATAACCTGCCTGATTTATCTCAACTGCTCTGTGTACCCATAAATACAGATGAACTAGACACAATTACTAGCAACATGGGAACTATCTTCTCTAATACGTTAGAAACTGTTGCACCCATCAAATTAAAAAAGGTTAGAGAAAAACGTGCTGCGCCATGGTACAACAGTTATACCCATTCTCTCAAGAAAGAAACTCGTATTCTTGAGCGCAAATGGAGAAAAACTAACTTGGAAGTCTTTAGAATTGCGTGGAAAAACAGTATGTCCAGCTATAAACAGGCTCTAAAAACTGCAAGAACCGAGTATATCCACAAACTCATAGATAATCACCAAAACAATCCAAGGTTTCTATTTAGCACAGTGGCTAGATTAACAAATAAACAGATGTCACCCGATCTAAATATTCCCTCACAGTTTAATAGTAATGACTTTATGAATTTCTTTACTGATAAAATAGATAATATCAGAAATACAATAACAAACGTAGATTCTACAGCGTCTAATACTTCAGCTTCATTCATCGCACCCAAAGAAAAACTGCATTGCTTTACAACTATAGGACAGGATGAGCTAAATAAACTTATCACTGCATCTAAACCTACAACATGTTTATTAGATCCTGTACCAACTAAACTATTGAAAGAGTTGTTACCTGTTGCAGAAGAACCGCTTCTCAATATTATTAACTCCTCGCTATCTTTAGGTCACGTCCCAAAACCATTTAAGCTGGCAGTAATTAAGCCTCTTATTAAGAAACCAAAATTAGATCCTTGTGAACTGGCAAATTACAGGCCCATTTCAAATCTTCCGTTTATGTCGAAAATATTAGAAAAAGTAGTGTCTGCTCAACTGTGCTCCTTTTTGCAAAAAAATGATATCTATGAAGAATTTCAGTCAGGTTTCAGGCCCCGCCATAGCACAGAAACTGCACTTGTTAAAATTACAAATGACTTGCTTCTTGCGTCAGACAAAGGCTGCATCTCGTTGCTAGTTTTACTTGATCTTAGTGCTGCGTTCGACACTATAGATCATGACATACTGATAGATCGATTACAAAACTATACAGGTGTTCAAGGGCAGGCTTTAAGATGGTTTAGATCCTACCTGTCCGATCGCTACCACTTTGTTTATTTAAATGGGGAGTCATCTCAATTATCACCAGTAAAGTATGGAGTACCACAAGGATCTGTCCTAGGTCCTCTATTATTTTCATTATATATGTTGCCCCTTGGTAATATTATTAGAAAATACGGGATTAGTTTCCATTGTTATGCTGATGACACTCAACTATATATCTCAACAAAACCAGATGAAACTTCTAAACTATCTAAGCTAACAGAGTGTGTTAAAAATATAAAAGATTGGATGACCAGTAATTTTCTCCTATTAAATTCAGATAAGACCGAGATATTACTTATTGGACCTAAAAACAGTACACAGAATCTCTTGGATTACAATCTGCAACTAGACGGATGTAATGTTACTTCCTCTACAGTTAAAAATCTGGGTGTTATATTAGACAGCAACCTATCTTTTGAAAATCATATTTCCAATGTTACAAAAACAGCATTCTTCCATCTTAGAAATATTGCCAAGCTACGGAACATGTTAAGTGTTTCTGATGCGGAAAAGCTAGTTCATGCATTCATGACCTCTAGACTGGACTATTGTAATGCACTGCTAGGTGGTTGTCCTGCATCTTCAATAAACAAGCTACAGATAGTACAAAATGCTGCGGCTAGAGTCCTTACCAGGTCAAGAAAATATGATCATATTACTCCAATTTTACAGTCTCTGCACTGGCTACCTATTAAGTTTCGTATCAGTTACAAAATATTATTACTTGCTTATAAGGCCCTAAATGATTTAGCTCCTGCGTACCTAACTAATCTTCTATCACGCTACAATCCAACCCGCTCCCTTAGGTCGCAAAACTCTGGACTCTTGGTAGTACCTAGGATAGCAAAGTCCACTAAAGGAGGTAGAACTTTTTCATATCTGGCTCCTAAACTATGGAATAGCCTTCCTGATAACGTTCGGGGTTCAGACACACTCTCTCTGTTTAAATCTAGATTAAAGACGCATCTCTTTAGCCAAGCATTCATATAATGCATCTCACAATCTTGTACTGCCAGTCTATCTGAACAAATGCACATTATTATGCTTTAGCTTGGGTTATACTGATAATTTCATCCAGGGTTATTCCTGGATGGAGCAGCTGCTACGCTAATTGTCTTACTGTTTCTATGTTACTGCCACGGGATTAACATCCCGTGGTAGTTAGGAATTACACAAGCTTCATTCTGGATCCTACCCTTAAACGATAGAGATGACCGAACACCTGAGAAGAGACGATGACAACCCCTCCGAGGACCTCCGAGATGAGCCCCAGAGACAGATCTCCAGTGAGGACCTCGTCACCTAGACATCCATCGGGGAAAGACCCCTGGAACCAGTGGACCACTTACACTGACTTTGCTGCAGTTGGAACAAACTACTGATTCGTCTGGCCGGAGGGGAACTGGCCCCCTAACTGAGCCTGGTTTCTCCCAAGGTTTTTTCTCCATTCTGTCACCGATGGAGTTTTCGTTCCTTGCCGCTGTCGCCTCTGGCTTGCTCAGTTGGGGACACTTCACTTGCAGCACAATCATCGACTTGATTGCACAGATATTATTTAAGCTGGACAATGCCATTACTAAATTCAATAATGAAATGCATTCAGCAGATAATTGAGTGTTAAAATCCTGTCATTTTACATTGACAAAATTTGCCTATTTTGATATTGTGCAGTGCTTTGTTACAATTTGTATTGTTAAAGGCGCTATATAAATAAAGGTGACTTGACTTGACTTGACTGACCAGCTCAACCCTGCTTAGCTTCAGTGGGAACCGGTCTTGGGCTACAGGGTGATATGGCTGCTGGCAAAATAACTTTAATTTAACTACACAATTTTTCTCAATAACTGTAACTTATTACAATTACATTTATTTTGTAATTAAATTATGTAATTGCATTTCATGTAACTAGTTACTCCCCAACACTGCGTACCTCAAACACAGAACCAGGAAACAGGAAACACTGAGTGAAAGAGAAACTGAAGTGTAGTTGAGCTGTAGTGTGTCGGTGTCTCTGTATTCAAGAAGTAAAATGGCAGAAGCAAGAGTTTTTCAGGATGAGTTATTGTGTCCAGTGTGTCAGGATCTTCTGAAGGATCCAGTGACCATTCCCTGTGGACACAGTTACTGTGAGAGCTGTATTACAGTCTGCTGGGATCAGGAGGATCAGATGAGTGTCTACAGTTGCCCTCAGTGCAGACAGACCTTCAGTACAAGACCTGCTTTAGCTAGAAGCACCATTCTGGCTGATGTGGTGGAGAAACTGAAGAAGAGAAAACATCCTGCTGACTGTGATGCTGGAGCTGGAGATGTGCAGTGTGACGTCTGTACTGGAAGAAAATACAGAGCCGCCAAGTCCTGTCTGATGTGTCTGGAATCATACTGTCTGAATCACCTTGAACAACATGAGAGTTGGTTTAAAGGAAAGAGACACAGTTTGACTGATGCCACTGGACGACTGCAGGAGATGATCTGCCAGAAACATGACAAGATCCTTGAGGTTTTCTGTCGCACTGACCAGAAATGTATATGTGTGCTGTGTACGATGGATGAGCATAAAACCCACGACACTGTATCAGCTGCAGCACAGAGGACAGAGAAACAGGTATTATACTAAACACTGATGAAATACTGCTGACATTGGTCTCATATGTGTTTATATTGGCACCATATTAACAGCATACAGCATTCACACTGCGCAGCGGAAATAATTAGCAGCTGCAAGAAAACTTTCACTTTTTGCAAAAAATGCACCAGAAACCTTAATAAACCTTTATAAACTTTATCTTTCTTTAAGCAACATAAACTAATGGAGGGAACTATTCACCTGTTCTTTGACAAAATATATACTTTCATCCGTCAAAATGCAAGCTCTTCTACACAGCAGAAACACTTTCAGTGTGAAACAATAACACCTGAGTCAGTTTTATAACACTTAAACTTGTAGTAATTCATGTATGATGACTGTGACCGGTCATCACTGTTGGAGTTTGAACCTACAGCCATTAGTTATCAGTTCCACTTTTCTTGTATTCATTAATGATTTAGTGGCAGTAGTTTTATATGAGATTCACTATCATTTATTTGTCCTGCAGAATCAGCTGAAGAAGACGCAGAAGACGTTCCAGCAGAGAATCCAGCAGAGAGAGAAAGATCTCCAGCAGCTGAGAGAGACGGTGGAGTCTCAGAAGGTGAGTCTCGAGAAGAAGAGAAGTTTGTCTCAGTCTCAGTTCAGACTCACTGAAGCCTGAATCACTGTGTGTCCTAACAGCGCTCTGCACAGACAGCAGTGGAGGACAGTGAGAGGATCTTAACTAAATTGATACGGCTGATCAGAGATCAGGAAAAGCAAGCAGTGAGTCGAGCTGAAGGACGACTGGAGCGACTGGAGCAGGAGATCAATGATCTGAGGAGGAGAGACGCTGAGCTGGAGCAGCTTTCACACACACAGGATCACATCCAGTTTCTGCAGGTAACACAGATCTAGAAGAACAGGGTCATAGTGGACTTGAACCGATCCTGCTGTGACAGGAGACTCACAGAGAAACAGTTCGTGAAGTCAAGTCAAGTCACCTTTATTTATATAGCGCCTTTAACAATACAAATTGTAACAAAGCACTGCACAATATCAAAATAGGCAAATTTGTCAATAATGTAAAATGACAGGATTTAACACTCAATTATCTGCTGAATGCATTTCATTATTGAATTTAGTAGTGGCATTGTCCAGCTTAGTTCAGTTTAAATAATATCTGTGCAATCAAGTCGATGATTGTGCTGGAAATGAAGTGTCCCCAACTGAGCAAGCCAGAGGCGACAGCGGCAAGGAACGAAAACTCCATCGGTGACAGAATGGAGAAAAAACCTTGGGAGAAACCAGGCTCAGTCGGGGGGCCAGTTCCCCTCTGGCCAGACAAATCAGTAGTTTGTTCCAACTGCAGCAAAGTCAGAGTGTAAGTGGTCCACTGGTTCCAGGGGTCTTTCCCCGATGGCTGTCTAGGTGACGAGGTCCTCACTGGAGATCTGTCTCTGGGGCTCATCTCGGAGGGGTTGTCATCGTCTCTTCTCAGGTGTTCGGTCATCTCAGATCGTTTAAGGGTTGGATCCAGAATGAAGCTTGTGTAATTCCTAACTACCACGGGATGTTAATCCCGTGGCAGTAACATAGAAACAGTAAAACAATTAGCGTAGCAGCGGCTCCATCCAGGAATAACCCTGGATGAAATTATCAGTATAACCCAAGCTAAAGCATAATAATGTGCATGTGTTCAGATGGACTGGCAGTACAAGATTGTGAGATGCATTATATGAATGCTTGGCTAAAGAGATGCGTCTTTAATCTAGATTTAAACAGAGAGAGTGTGTCTGAACCCCGAACGTTTTCAGGAAGGCTATTCCATAGTTTAGGAGCCAGATATGAAAAAGTTCTACCTCCTTTAGTGGACTTTGCTATCCTAGGTACTACCAAGAGTCCAGAGTTTTGTGACCTAAGGGAGCGGGTTGGATTGTAGCGTGATAAAAGATTAGTTAGGTACGCAGGAGCTAAATCATTTAGGGCCTTATAGGCAAGTAATAATATTTTGTAACTGATACGAAACTTAATAGGTAGCCAGTGCAGAGACTGTAAAATTGGAGTAATATGGTCATATTTTCTTGACCTGGTAAGGACTCTAGCCGCAGCATTTTGTACTATCTGTAGCTTGTTTATTGAGGATGCAGGACAACCACCTAGCAGTGCATTACAATAGTCCAGTCTAGAGGTCATGAATGCATGAACTAACTTTTCTGCATCAGAAACACTTAACATGTTCCGTAGCTTGGAAATGTTTCTAAGATGGAAGAATGCTGTTTTTGTAACATTGGAAATATGATTTTCAAAAGATAGGTTGCTGTCTAATATAACACCCAGATTTTTAACTGTAGAGGAAGTAACAGTACATCCGTCTAGTTGCAGATTGTAATCCAAGAGATTCTGTGTACTGTTTTTAGGTCCAACAAGTAATATCTCGGTCTTATCTGAATTTAATAGGAGAAAATTACTGGTCATCCAATCTTTTATATTTTTAACACACTCTGTTAGCTTAGATAGTTTCGAAGTTTCATCTGGTTTTGTTGAGATATATAGTTGAGTGTCATCAGCATAACAATGGAAACTAATCCCGTATTTTCTAATAATATTACCAAGGGGCAGCATATATAATGAAAATAATAGAGGACCTAGGACAGATCCTTGTGGTACTCCATACTTTACTGGTGATAATTGAGATGACTCCCCGTTTAAATAAACAAAGTGGTAGCGATCGGACAGGTAGGATCTAAACCATCTTAGAGCCTGCCCTTGAATACCTGTATAGTTTTGTAATCGATCTATCAGTATGTCATGATCTATAGTGTCGAACGCAGCACTAAGATCAAGTAAAACTAGCAACGAGATGCAGCCTTTGTCTGACGCAAGAAGCAAGTCATTTGTAATTTTAACAAGTGCAGTTTCTGTGCTATGGCGGGGCCTGAAACCTGACTGAAATTCTTCATAGATATCATTTTTTTGCAAAAAGGAACACAATTGAGCAGACACTACTTTTTCTAATATTTTCGACATAAACGGAAGATTTGAAATGGGTCTGTAATTTGCCAGTTCACAAGGATCTAATTTTGGTTTCTTAATAAGAGGCTTAATAACTGCCAGCTTAAATGGTTTTGGGACGTGACCTAAAGATAGCGAGGAGTTAATAATATTGAGAAGCGGTTGTTCTGCAACAGGTAACAACTCTTTCAATAGTTTAGTTGGTACAGGATCTAATAAACATGTTGTTGGTTTAGATGCAGTGATAAGTTTATTTAGCTCATCCTGTCCTATAGTTCTAAAGCACTGCAGTTTTTCTTTGGGTGCGATGAATGATGCTGAAGTACTAGACGCTGTAGGATCTACGTTTGTTATTGTATTTCTGATATTATCTATTTTATCAGTAAAGAAATTCATAAAGTCATTACTATTAAACTGTGAGGGAATATTTAGATCGGGTGACATCTGTTTATTTGTTAATCTAGCCACTGTGCTAAATAAAAACCTTGGATTGTTTTGGTGATTATCTATGAGTTTGCGGATATACTCGGTTCTTGCAGTTTTTAGAGCCTGTCTATAGCTGGACATACTGTTTTTCCACGCAATTCTAAAGACTTCCAAGTTACTTTTTCTCCATTTCGTGAGTGTCTTATTATATAATCATCAGTCAGACTCTCATCTGATCATCTTCTTTTGAAAGTGACGCCGCTTACAATTGGCTTTCAGCGTTGAAAACCTCTTAGGAATAATTTCTCTGAGCTCTTTCTTCTAGATATATTTATCTGTCAAACACCACTAGCGCCACCAACAGTTCAAAACTTTACCACATTTTTCTTCTGTGAATTCGCTAGTACTTATTCTGAGTTACATTCATCAAAATTGGATCAGGTGATCCTCAAACTTAATAAAATCAGACTAAGAAGACCCCAAACATGAAGTCAGACTGTATATTAGCAATGACTCAGTGTTTAGAAACCAAACCAAACCTGATTGTGTCTTAAGGGTTCTTGTGAAGTTTCAGTGTCTCTAACCTCTCTAAAGTGATAAATAATGGTCAAACTAATCATAGCCTTTGAGCTGCTTTTCCTGAGCAAATCTACTCAACCCTACAATGAGTCTCCATTGATGTGCTTGAGCTGTTAGATGGACATTTATGTTCTTAGCCGATGTTACATTTACATTTACATTTAGGCATTTAGCAGACGCTTTTATCCAAAGCGACTTACAGTGCATTTAGCAGAGGTGGAAAGAGTACAAAAATATTCTACTCAAGTAAAAGTACCATTACATTACTGAAATTTTACTTAAGTACAAGTAAAAGTACCAGTCTAAAAATATAATCAAGTAAAAGTAAAA